>JANAVB010033820.1:12811861-12932917 GCA_029216955.1 Iris pallida | reverse complement strand
ATTGAGTGTCTACCATAGTCATGGTGAATGATTGTCCTTACCTTTGTCTATTCATCTCAAGTCTAAACGGTGGTCTTTGGTCGAGGAAAGGTTGGGTTAATGCTTAAGGGTTGCTAGTTAAAGCAAGCTTCAAGCAAATGATTAGAGACACAAAACATTTGGTTTCTTAAGAATAGATAGTCTCCTAAGTTGGCATTTTGACTAAGGGTAAAATCCTAATCATTCTCAAATTCAGATGGCTAGAAGGTATGATAGCAGTTTGGGGGTCGAGAGGAGAACGAGTAACTCAAGGCAAGGTTCTAGTCACATGGCTGGCCAATGGTAACTACACTTGTGTATACAACTATCATAGCCATGGGGGATACTCTGTATCTCTCTACCAATTAAGAGCTTTCGTCTTTCCAAATCAGTGAAAGACAAAAATAATAAAGAGTTCAAGAAGGATGTCACTGAATACAATTACGTGATTCAAAGGCGAATGCATAATTCAAGAGGAATTGTCAATACAGTCGCGGATGAGATCGTAGAGACATCTATATCTCAATCTACGTAGGTTAATCAGAGGGAGAGCGAACCGAGTGCACTAAGATTGATCAGACCGTAATGTATCGATTCTGATTAGACAATATGTTAGTAGGCGTCCCCAATAAACATATGTCTTGAATCAAGCTCGATAAAAGAGTAAGCTTGCAAAACTAGGCTGTAATAGTAACATTGGTCAAGATAGTCAAAATACAAGTATACAAGATTTTTGAAAGGAGGCACAAGTAGTTCGAGTTTTATGAGAATCAAAACCTCACCCGGTGTTCTTGCTTATACAGTCTTCCTACTATCTTCTTATCCATAAGGACTTGGTCGACTAATGGGTTATGGACCTCTAAATTCTATATTCCAGGTAAACCTATTAGTGTCAGTCAATTACCTCGTCAATAGATCATAAGGACCATAGAATGCTAGCTTGGGAGACGTGCTACCAAACTTGCAGAACTTCCACTAGTATTGGCTTTGGATCTTATGGGACATACAGGGCATTGTCCTATCCTCTATAGTATCCTAAACTTGTAATCATGTCTGAAGTCATTTCACCGAGGATTATGCCTCGTCCGTATACTCTGGCTGTGGTAAACCCTTGGTTTCGTAGCTCAAATATGATACAAAATCGAACATTTCTTAGACTCTATCCAATATTGACTCAAGGGTAACTACGATCAAATGAGGACCACCAGCCATAGTTTTAGCAATATTCTATAACCTATATTTTCTTAAACTAATTCCAACTCTAGGGGTCATGCCTCGCCAGTACGCTGCTGGCTGCAGTGAATCCATAGTCTCCATAATTCAAATAAATGGCGACAATGTGCTGCTGTCCTGCCATTATGAGTTAACTAACATTCTTTTAACTATATCTGTAAAAATTCATGAGCTTCTAGAGATTAAAACCAGTTGACTATGAAATAAAGCGTAAGTATCTGTCCTATCAGTCACAACCCTTAAAATAAAAGGTCAAACAAGGAGGAAATAAGTGAAGACAAAAGAAATACAAACATTCTAGTATCTATTTCATGTGTATTCTAACCATGGAGGGAAAACTTTTAATCGAACTAACTCGAGGTTCGTATATGGATAACATAATCAGAAATTAAAAATGATAATTCTTAGGGTAAATAGGAACTAAGTAGGCAATTCGGACTAAGATATGAGGATGATATCTAAAGAAGCAAAGAGAAGGAATTGAACAATTTATCTAGGTTAGATCATTAATTCTATGAAGCCCTGTCTCACCAAGTGGATAACCTATCCACATTGGATCATTTCGTCATATCAAGAGACAATAGTATAGTTATGGGGATCTGGCAAACTATCAAAATTAATAACTCCTCATCTAAATTGCATGGCCTAGACTACCCATCGGTAAATTTGTATAAGGGACTCATAGTCTTAGTCATTCTCTTAAATTAAATTAATCCCTAACTCGTGAATGAGCATTTCCTAGTCGCAGGCTCATAATAGTATGACTAACTTAAGTACTATCACGAGTTCGGATACGAGACGTGTCCAAGCCAGCCTACGGCGTAGTGTCGGCGGTAGAACGCTGTATAGCCACAATGCTCAAATCACATATAATGCACATACACAAAAATTAATTTAATTTACAATATTCATAAGTTTTATATTTGTAGAAAAATATAAACTATCGCAAATATTGAAATGATCACAACTCATCTATCTAGCTAATCTCTAGGTTTTCGTCTGCAAGCATACCCATAGCTCCCCATGCTAAGTGAATCCACAGCTAACCTGAAAAATATTGGTTTCCAGTCAGGAATGGAATGAGTACAATCACTGAATGCAGTTTCAATATATGAAAATGACTATATAACAGAGATTAGCCTTTAAATATATGATTTGAAAAATAAACACAGAAAGACAAAATAAACTAAACAAAGGAAAACAATAAATAAACACAGACAATACTCGCCGACTGACTGAAGTACCTTTGATATGTGATCGGTCTCGGGACAATTACATGACACAGTCTACAATATATACACTGTATAAAGTACACGGTCTACACTGTATAATGTACACGGTCTACACTGTATAAAGCAATAATAAAACATTGTTTACACTGTATAAAGCAATAATGAAATACTGTCTACATGGTATAATGCAATAATAAATTATGGTCTACACTGTATACACTGTATAAGGTTAGATCACACATCCTTGGTACTTCACCTCCCTGACACGACAAAATATAACAAACATAACGGAAATCACATATCTATTGACTAACAATGAGGTATAGTAAAGCTCAATATCGAAAACAAACAATAAACTGTACTCGCCTGTGGTCTTTTGCTGGTGAACCCGATAATCCAAACCACTCAGTGTGCCACAATAATCAAAACTCGTACAACAGTCTCCGGATGCTGAAATAGATATTACCAATGTTCTCAGAATAGTCAAATTAGCTAGAATTGCCTGTCCTTAAGTTCAATTCTGGACACAGGGGCAAAACAGTAATTTCAGATCAAAACGGTGTCCGCCGTTGGACCCGCTTTGCACCGAAAAGTGTGCCAGAGTCAATGGTCTCTAAAGTCGTCAAACTACATGTCTACGGATTTGTTTTGATGATATAAACCCAACCGTATGTTCAAAGTTGGATTTCGGCGGGCCGTGCTGTCACGCCCCAGAACCAGAATACTGGAGAGCGGGGGACAGACACAGCCAGCTACGTATATTGAAGTGAATCCCACCTCGCAATACAATTACGGCTGTCTAGATGCATGAGGGTTTACTACAAGCCATCAGTCTCTTATGGTCATGAACAAGCCTAGTGTCTCAATCTCAAGCAAGTAAGTAAATGTTACAAGATGTTAGATCATCAGACATACAAAGTAAGGTATCCCAAACATTACATATTCAGATGATCATGAAGCTAGTCATACAAAACATGAAGACTAGCAAGAGTTTCAGTCATACATGGTCAACCCTAGGATTTGTCAATCATGTTACAGCCCGTAGGCAGACAGTAAGTAAAGTTGCAAACGAGCTAACACTTGCTCGGCGGCTAAACGCCTCAAAAAAATATTTATACAAGGGAGTGGGAGAACAAAATAAGAACCCACTCGTTGCCAGGGTTGCACCTAGTGGTCACCATCTGGGTGGAAGACAGGAAGATCCTCGGGAGCTACTCCAAAATCTGGCCATACAAAACCAGCTGGGTCAGACCCCAGAAAGAGCAAGTGCCACAAGGGAGGCTTCACTTAAGAACTAAAACCAGCATATTAGCACATGATACATAAAGGATAACGAAAGACATGAGTTAGAGAAAGCAGGGTGATAAACGATAAGATGACAAACGGACTATTTGTCACGACCCGCACCCTAGAGTAAGGGCACGAGAAGTGGGTACGTCCAGCCTACGCCGCAGTATCGGCGGTAGAACGCTGTCCTAGGTCACAACATCTAACAATATAATGCTAAGCAGTTTATACTCCCCGAATGAGGGTGACATAGCAGAATGTAAACTCAATCACAACTAAGGAAGAAGAAGCACGATATGATATAGAACTCAAAAAAAATACAGATGATCAGAAGAGTCTAAGTGTCTAAGATAACATCTCAGCAAACATCCATAAATACAAGTCTCAACTACTGAATATGAAAGAATATATACAATCCAGATCTCAAAGACAAAAATAAAGCCTAACTAAACTAGTCTCAAGACAACATAAGAAAGATAAAGCCTAACTAAACTAGTCTAGGCAGTAGGGGTAATATCATCAGCTAGAGCTGGGTTCTCCTGAGAGTCCAGCTCACAAGTGTCGTCTAGGGCTGTCCCATAGCAGGTATCCACACAGGCCTCGTCCTCTGTAATATTTTCAACAGGTCCAGTCAGGACAGGAGCGAGCACAATACATCTCAACAGTTCATAGCAGGTTAGAAAATATAATCATGCAGTAAAGTAAGATACAAGAACTGAAAGAAATACCATATATAAACAGAGAGAGAACTGTAATAGAAATATCTACTATAAATAGAGAACTAACAGTGGCTAGTGAGTCAGAGTACAATATAGACATGTAAATGGCATAGGATGATTCTGATGCTACACTATGGAATGATTCTGATGCTACACTACTTGGATATTATTCACATGTCTACTTCTACTCCTCCGTACCTCCAATCAATACACAAGGATCCAGCCAGGTTATGTTATGATTCATGTAACGGCCCCCGAAGGGTGGTACATGATAGTCCCATAAATGGGGATTCTAGAAAGCCCAAAAAATGGGGGATTCAAGGAAGACTCTGTGATCATGAGAGTACATATCACAAGTGATTCAATGAACCATGAAGCATAGTGATAAACCATGTAAGTAAAACGCACAGAACATGTAGTATCCGATGCTCCCTGAGGGGATAACATCTCAAGAAGGGATCCATATAGTACTAATCCGTGTGACCAACGTGACAGTATCAAGTAAAGTAATTTAAAGCAGGAAAATAATTCTAAACATGATATGAAATGATCAGAGAATGTACTCGCCTGGTATCTGAGTGTCCGGATGAAATATACTGTCCGAGGAGAGGTGTCTGGCTCCTAATCAGAACAGCACAAGTCACAACAAATCTACAATGATAACAAGATGCAATTCAATGCATTCTAAATGAATCTAGGTCAATCTAGGCCAAAGTCAACTCTTGGTCAACTTTGGTCAACCCTAGAAGTCAAACTAGGTCAACTATGGTCAAACTAGGTCTAACAAGTCCAAATTAGGTCAATCTAGCCTATACTAGTCTATCAAGACTACCCAAGGCTATACAAGCCTAAACCAAGCCTATCAAGTCTATACTAGTCTATTCAAACCATTACACTACATCACATTGCATAACTAATTGCATATAGGAAATCCTATTCATCAACATACATTATACCTAATATACAAGCATGTGTATATGTATGCATTATACATACATATGGGCTTAAATACGTATATACATTATGCATTAGATATATATATACATTACATATAGGTTATAGTATATATACATTAGGAATCATCACATATATATATATATATAGGCTACCTACATTATATATATATGTAAACTATATATATATACATTACATATGGATATAGAGAGAGGGAAAGGCAATATGTGTGTGTGTACTATGTATCAATGAAAGGAGGTGTAACAGTCAGTCCAAGACTGGACAGCAGTGAGTGATGTATTAATGATACAATGTGTGCAGGAATCACATGAAAAAAAAATGGACTGAAACATGTGTGTGTAGGTAGGATGTGTGTGTGTTGACAGGAAATGGTCCATGTGTTAGAGGGTGTGTATGCATGAGTGTGAGCTATGTGTGAGGGTTAGCCTGGAACACATTACAATGAATAGAAATGAATCAAACAGTGGCTTAGGAATCAAACATTCGAATTTAGTGTAAAAGGGAAGAACCAATCTCAGTTTCAGTCCCTTGACTGAAACATCCCAAATTGAGACCAAAACTCCACCAAAACCTCCCAAATTCAATATACAATTAGATTAATCATAGGAGAACTATATTAGGATATAAAACATATAAGTAGAAGCATTAAAATGGGTTAAAATAGCTGCCAAGTTCGATTATTAAAACTGGAAAAAAAATTGGGAAACACTGAAATATAACTTGGTATCAGAAATTTGGGTAAATGGAAATTGATACATAAAAACAAACTAATATGTGAAATTAGTGGTTGGTAATGTAAACACTATTGTGCATGTGTCTTAGGGTCCAATTCGTGTCCACCACACACGACACAGACGTGTCCACATACAATCAAACACTTCTCAGACACAAACAACACACAGTGAATAGCACAAGTTCCCACGTGTCGTGTACACGACACGACACGAGTTAGGGCTCGTGCTCGTGCAAGCTGGTGCGCCTAGGGTAGACCTAGGGCTATGTCACCCTGACTTGCACCCACGTGTCCCCGTGTCCTACTGAATAGCTTGTATCCGTACCTATTAAAACCCGACTGAACCATCAGTCAAGACCAGTGCAGAGTCTCGTACGTGTCCGACACGACACGAGATGACTCGAGGCTTGGGGGCTCTCGTATGAGTCACTGCCCCCACCCCTCGTCCAATCCTAGCTCGCCATGTGGCCTGTACAACGAGCACGAGGCCACGAGCAGCAGGGGAACGTGTCAGTGCCAAAACAGTGAGTTCGTATCCCTTATGTGGACACGACACAACTCAAAACACCTATGTGTCTTCACAAGAATTCGAGAGGAACCCTAGATCTACAAAGCTGTTAAAAAAGATTCGAAAAATAACAAAATAAATTCCTAAGAGGCATTTCTACAAACACATAGGTAGTCTAATGGATACGTGTCCGATACGGACACAAAATGGGTCTATCTTGACACAAAACCAAGCCTACAGCTAGGGGACTCCTAGGGCTTTCCAAATATGCAAAGAAAACTAGAATTTAATGGTGTTTAGAGTGATTTACCTAGTGGTGTCAAAACCCAAAGAAAGCTCTCAATTAGGGGGGTCTCCTTGCTAGCCAATCCTTCCGAATTGTCCACAAACTGAGTTTCCCAACACAAACAGCAAGCATAGGTGAATTAGAATCTAATGCAATTGGTTTGGATTGAAAATGAATTAAAATAGATTTTCTATGAATTTCTAAAGATGGAGCATACCTCTCTTTCCAAATGTGAACCTTCTAAAGGAGGCTAACCTAATGAAAGAGACTACTTATGGGGGGGGGGGTTCCCAATGTGGGCTGGCCAGCCATGCTAGGGTTAGGGTTAGGTTTTACATGGTGTGGGCTATGGGCTTCTATGGGCTTAAGTCATTAATCATGACTTGTGAAGTCATAAGCCATTTATCAAAACTCTATTCTAATTCCTATTTCCAATTTGGTTCTAATGACTAGGATATGATTAACTTAAACCAAACTAGGGTTTCATAATCTAACCAAGTCACTAAAACTAGGGTTAGCTTCTAGGGTAGGCTCCAAAGTCAACACTAGTCAAAGTCTAGAATAATCCCCTAATTAAATTATACCAAAAATCATATAAATTCTAATAAATCTCAATAATTCACAATAATTCCAAATAAACCCCAAAAATTCAAAAATAACCAAAATACCCTCAAGCTAGAAATGTGGTAGATGAAACACCCTAATCACAAGTCATGATTTTAAATAGTCTAAAAAATGATTAAAAATTACCAAAAATTATAATATGAAATAATATAAATAAATAATAATTATGATTACAAAATTTCAAAATTATCCTCATCTGGAAAATTGGGTGTTACAATCCTACCCACCTTATAAAAATTTCGTCCTCGAAATTAAGATGATCGCACCCCCTTCTAGGTCAAACATAGTCAAGGGTCAATCACTAGTCAATTTTCTCAACATCCTAGTACTTGGTCATCCGCTAGTCAACTTCTTAGGATTTTACCTATGCTAGCTACCTAAGTGTTGGCAACCAGAATTTAGCAAAAAGAGAAACTCTATAATAAGCTAGCTCTTAACTTCCCAATCCTATCAGGGCTGATACTATAATCTTATAAGCTACAGGTTTATAAACACACATTCCCCACATCAAGGACTAACCTATATATATATCCACAGTTGATACTAATGGGGGTAACATCCCTATTTCCCGACAATCAAGGTCCTAAGAATTTTATCTAAACCATACAATTTGAAGGAATAGCATAAAGGGTCAGGGCATACTGTAGCAGTTGGAAGTCTCACCTAGGTGCACTGGTCATTCTAGGTCAAACAGTACTATGGTATCAACACACAAGAAATCTAGGGTGTCCTAATTGGGAAGGTAAGGGAACAAAAACCATCAAGGTTGTAAGGGTTGTCTACCATCCTATATAAAAAATTAGTTATTAACAAACAACTGAGAAATTATTAAAAGGTTACTATTCCATAAAATGGTAAAAATTGAAAATTTAGGCACAACAAATCACAAATAGATTTTTGTCTTGACAAGATCTAAGTTGATCAATTTCGGGATAAATCGAGATTTGGACAAGATGGGGAATCAATGAAATCAAGTATGAGCACGAGCATCCAATAATGAAGATCCAGGTCATGATTAAATTTAATTCAACTAGATACGAATACGAGGTTCATAGGCGATAAAAATAATTCCAAGGAGAATTGTCAAGGCTGTTGCGGATAAGATTCTAGGGCAAGTTTAACTATGTCTCCATCCACGTAGATTAATATGAAAAGCGAACCAAAACGCAATAGGTTGATCAGACCATCATACGCCGGTTCTGATTAGACAATATGTTAGTGGGCGCGCATCCAATAAAATATGTCATGATCAAGCTCGAAAAGGATAAGCTTGTAAAACTAAGGATAATTAGCAGCATAAGAAATAAGTAAGGGTGGTAGTGATGAACGAAGATACATAGTCCAGATTCTTAATTAAATGGGTCAAGCAATCAAGATAAGGTACAAGGTTAAGCATTTAAGGAATCAAGCAGAACATCATTGTTGGTCCTAAAAAATCAAGTTGCACCTATCAACAAAGTCAGAAAATCAAAGAAATACAACTTTCAAATGAACTGCGCAGACATCAGATTGCGCATCATTCCGATTGCGCACATCGGACTGCGCACACTTTCAACTGTGCAGGCTGACGTGGCAATGTCATCATTATCTGACAAAATCAAATCTTTCTGACAGCTGACAGCACGAAGAACGAAGAGGCTGTTCGTTTATTGCGCCGCACAGCACTCGAGGACCGCTGTACATGCAGCGCAATCCAGTGCCTGCACAATCTAGTGTCTGCACAATCTATGTCAGCGCAATCCGAAGTCAGCGCAATTCAGGTGGCGCACTTCATCATGATAATTGACAAAAGTACACGTGTCATTCTTGCCATCAATTCCTCACTACGTGGCAACCGTCTATGCACGATCATGCACATTTCAATCAAATGATGCCATGTGTCCAAGACAGTCATCCTACGACCAGACAACTGCCTGCGCAATCCAGTGTCTGCGCAATCCAGTTCCTGCGCAATCCAACTTACGCCATCCAGAATAACTAAAAATTAGTTATTTCCAGAAACTCTATAAATAGAGTTTCAAGTCTTCATTCAAGAGAGAACAGATCAGATCAGAGATCAGATAGAGGGATCAGACATAAAAGTTCAAAATTATTAGAGAGTTCAGGAGTTCTTGCCCAAGTGCTGCTGCATTCTTTCGAGGCTTTTGCCTTCAATTCTCCGAGACTTTTGCCTTCAAGTCAACTTCCGAGGCTACCGTCTTCAAAGTTCACATCGTCCAAGGGATAAAGCAATCGTCTTCTAGATTAGATTCCTACAGTTGTACCTTTTCTAAAATTCTTGTAATCTTTACAAAGTTTGTATCAATAAAGTTTCATACTTTATTTTTGTAAATAAAATGGCGACTCTGCTGGGGACGACTTTCTCCTCCGACGAGGAAGTGACAACTCAATGTGACGTAGCGTCTATCGGGAAGACGCAGAAGACTCTGGTTGTGAAGGTCAACCAGACGGCCTACGAAGCCATGATCAATTCCAAGACCACCCTCTGCACTGCAACAACTTCTGCCACGAGCAAAGTGCGCCCAGTGTGGGTCCCCAAGACTGCTGCACAGTCTGGCAGTTCTGCCACCAAGGCTACTACGCAATCTGTTACACAGTCTGCCAGCAAGACTGCTGCGCAGTCTGTCCATCCTGCCTAAAATACTTGTGCGCAGTCTGCTACTTCTTATGCTACCTTGTCAAAGTATAAGACTCCTATGCCCCTGGCGCAGTTAGCAGCAATTCTTCCTGCGCAAACCAACATTCCAGCAACTAGAGTGCATCCTAAACACTCTGAGGCAAGAACTCCTGATGCGCAAACCACAATCTCTGTGGCCAGAACCAGTGCACCCTCTGCCAAAGACTCTCATGCGCAAGTGGCCAGTGCACCATCCACCCATGCGCAAACCATGCCTGCCCAATCCAAAAGAGACAGCCCTTTGGCTAATCTCTCTTCCTCTCACAACAAAGGCAAAGGCTCAGTTCCTCCTCTCAAGCACTCTGCTGCTCCAGCACAATCCACTGGGGGTAGTCTTTTGGCTATTCCTCCTCCTCCTCAGAACAAAGGAAAAGGCCCTTTGGTCTTTTCTCAAACTTCTTTGTCTCATGACTTAGAAGACAACAGAGGGAAACGCTTTTTAGCTAACCCTTCTTCCCAAAACAAAGGAAAAGGCTCTTTGGTCTTTTCTCAATCTTCTTCGGATTTTACCGTAGAAGATCAACCTGAACGTGCCTTGGCACCAGTCAGTACAAGAACTCTTTCAAACAAGGGTTCTTCTTCCTTTCATATCAAGAGAACTTGTACTGATCAAAGAGGTATTCTGCCTACCCCGGTAGCAGAATTTCAAGATCTCCCGACTCTCAAGATATCCCGATCGAAATAGGGAAAATTGTTGGTGTCTCAAACAGAAACCCCTGGGGGTGAATTTGCTGATTTAAGAACTTATCTCAATAGACCAACTTCGGCAAAACGTAAACAGCCAATGCCGAAGACCAAACATCATCAGAAGCAAACTTCCAGGGTCAAGAACCCCGACACCTATGCCAATGAAGTGAGCACTTCCCTGTATACTCAAGGGACAAAACATTTGAAAAACCGAAACCATGTTCCGAATATTGTCAAAGAACAGATCCCTCAATCTTTTGATCTCCGGGAACATCTCAGGCAAAAGCGGGATAATGTCTCGACACCTCCAGTTCAATCATCTGATCATCATTGTAATCATAAAGTCATAATCCAGTATTGTTGTCAAACAACAAAATGATCTGTCTTTGATCGTCTGAACTTTGCAAATCCTGGACCTAAGTCAGAAGATGAAGACGAAGTGTTATACGCTTCTGTCAACATGACCTCTCGAGATACTGGGGGTAGGAAGTGCTCTAAGCACGGCAAACCTCGCCGTCCTAGTCAACGGTATTTAGATTTACTCCAGGAATCTTCTGAAGGAGTATTTTGACATACTCGTTCCCGAAGCCGAGATACAATCGGTCAAAGGAATCTTCAAGATCCTTCGGGTCATTTTCTTCCTTCTCAATCAGGAGATGACTCTTTCTCCGACTATGATGCATACAGTGAAACCTCTGAACAGACAGTGTCTTCCACTGTACCAAGAGAAGTGACAGCTTATGTTGTCAATGAAGATCCAGATGCTTCGACTTCTGCAAATCAGGAACAGCGAATTGCTGCACTAGAAGACAAGCTGAAGACCATGGCTGAAATGGTCGCCAGTATGCATTCTATTATTGTGGCACAACATACTCACCATCGACTGTACCTGTTGTAATTCCGGAGATCATAGCATCATCGGTGCCTGTTAATGCAGGGCTGGGGGTAGCAGCTCCTCAAGTACCCCTTGTACCAGTTCAACCTACACCCAGTCAATCAGGTGCTGGGGGTAGTGCTTATAATGCTGTTTCTCCTCCTAACACCGTGGTTCAGCCTGCTCCTTCTACATCAGTAGAAGATGCCAATGAAGCTGTCAAGCTCCTACGAACTCAGTTCGAAGCTTTCAAGGAGAAAGACAACTTGCAAAGGTTGGGAATCAAACAACCATACCCAGTTGAATGGAAGGAAGTCCCATTTCCTCCTAAGTACAAGATCCCAACCATCTCGCTGTTTGATGGCAGTACCTCTCCAAGCCAGTTCATCAATCATTTTGAGGTAATGACCGTTCAACTCCAGCCAAATGATGCTCTTCTTACCAGAGTATTTGTCGGCTGTTTAGTTGGCGTAGCATACGACTGGTACAGAAGTTTGCCTGATGGTTGTATCACCTCCTTCTCTGGCTTAAAGCAAATCTTCTTGGAACGATTTTACGAGGGGATCAATGACATGACAATGTCAACCCTCAATAAAATCAAACAAAAGCATAATAAAACTGCTGAAAGTTTCATTGAAAGGTTCCGTCGGAAAGCTTTGAAAATGCCTCCAGGAACTCCGGCTGCTGTCACCATAGACACCTGCAAGGCAAATCTATTGCCCATCATCAGCATGTGGACAGGGTCTACTCATTTCCAAGACTGGCCATCCTTCATTGTCAACGCTAAAGTAGCTGAAGTTAGCGCTGACAAGTTTAAGCAACTGGGGGTACAAATGTCTAACCCCGACCGGGATGAACATCAAACATCAGGTGGTGGCAATCGCCAGAACAACCGCAAACCAAAAGAAACTTTGAACATCAATTTGAACAAGAATAAAGAATCTCTGGCGGTTAACGTAGCTCCCCCTACGTCTACATCTACTCCTTCTATACCTCCACCAAGGGAACCTCGTCCGAAAGTAGAATATTCCTTTGACGAGAATGATACTGCTAGTATCTTTGATTGCTTAATCAAAAGCAATAAAATTTAACTTCCAGATCCTAAGAAGCCCGATGAAATCGGTAAGACTGATCATCCTAAGTACTGTATTTATCACAGGTTCATCGGACATCCTACTCGAGCATGTTATGTGCTCAAAGGCAAAATCTAGGAGCTGATCAACGCTGGTGTTGTCACTCTGCAACAAGACGAGAAGACTGTGACTCCAAACATGGTCTCAGTTCAATTTGGTGACTTCCCGCCCCAGATGGTGCAGCACGGCATCATTCCTATTCCCAAAGCTACTCTTGAGATTGAGAATCTCCCTCCTCCACAAAGTGAAGGTCTCGTCCCCTTGTCTCTTGACAATGGCAAGATTATGTGGATTCATCCGGATCTTGCTTCTGAGTTCAAAGTTTCCTCTTCCTCCAAGAAGAAAGATCGCTCCAAGGGCAAGACAAAGATTTGTAATATGGTGTCTTTTGACCCCATAATTGATAAAAAAATTCTGCTGGGCACCAGATCAGGGAAAGCCTATCTAAAGGATTACCCTGAAGCCCAAGAGAATCCTGCTTCTTCTTCTTCTGAGCCTGCTCCAGTACAGCCTACTTCCACTGAAGATATTCCTACTGCATCTTCACCGGTTGTAGTGTCTATTCCTCCCAAGCCGACGGCCGCTGACAAAGGCAAACAACAAGTCCGTTTCGACAAACCTTTGAAGAAGACATCTCCTTTCGGACTTGAGAAGCCTTACAACTTTGACATCATAGCCCAGTTGGCCAATACACTGGCCCGGCTGTCCATCTTCGAGCTCTTGCGCCTTTCGAAAGAGACTCGGGAAACTCTGAGCGAAGCTCTTATGCAAGCAGAAACTTGTCTAGCCCTGCTCAAGAAGCCGGAAGCAGAACCAGTCTCTTGCCTTCATTGTTATAGTGTGTTGGAGTTAATTCCAAACATAACTTTCACACAAGATGACATGTTGATGGAAGACAACATGCACGATCGTCCTCTCTACTATACGGGATATGTCGACTCGATGAAAGTCGATCGTATTCTGATAGATCCAGGGTCTGCCCTCAGCATTATGCCAAAGACAATGTTGGATGCACTAAAGATCCCAGTGCATAGTCTCTCCAGTACAATCACCACCATCCTTGGGTTCAATCAGGGAAGGAGTGAACCTCTGGGCAAGATTCGTCTAAAACTCTAAATCGGCAATCTTCGCACAAAGGTTACCTTCTACATCATTGACAATCATGGTTGTTCCTACAATGCTTTGCTGGGAAAACCATTTCTGCATGAGCATAACATTGTCCCTTCGACTCTCCATCAATGTTTTAAATATGTTGATGACAATGGAGAGGTACAAAAGGAGGTTGCTGATCTCTATCCTTTCAAAGGCATTGAGGCATACTGCAATGATGTACGTATGTATAAGGACAAATTCATGAAGGTTGTCCTGTCTCTGGACACTGAAGAAGAGCAAGAAACAGTGCCTAAAGATACCCTCATCATTTCTGTCAAAGGGCGTGTTTCTCGTCCTCAATCCTCCAAGCCACTGGCTATTCACTTGCCAGTTCAAAAGCAATCAAATGATGATCAGGATCAAAGGGAGCTCACCTCTTCTGAGCCGCTTGTTATTGACTTACGTCGTAACAAGGATAAAAAGCAGCTCATCTCTTCTGAGCCACTTGTTATAGATCTATCTCATAACAAGGAGAAAAATGAGCTCACCTCCTCTGAGCTGCTTGTTATCGACCTCCGTCGTAACAAAGCTAATCCTCCTCCACGTTCTTCTTCTCCCCCTCTTGTAATTAATCTGACTAAGCCTACTAAGGCTAAAAGTCCTGCTGTAAATACCAATGTACAAATCAATAAAAAAGCACCTACTTTCCAGTATACTGATGTCATTTATCATGCTAAATGCTACTTGGATATGTTAGGTAGCTTTCAGTCATTTACAATAGGAGTTGTGCAATCTCTTCAAACAGAAGTTTTATGTGAACACCCAAAGGATTCATATCGTATTGTTCCTGCTCGCAAGAAAGGCGAACGTCCAATACTTTTTAGTAAAGGACCGGAACAACAATTCAGCTATACGGATGATAGCAAAGTTAACGACACGGGGCATCTTCAACTCCGTCGTTACAGTCAAAATCAAAAGATATCGTCCGAAAGATGGGTTACGACTTCAAGAGCGGCCTCAACTACGGTAAAGGTAGAAAAACTCCTCTCCGTACGGCTGTTCCAAAAGGAAAGTCAGATATGTACTACAGCAGAACCAAAAGAGGTCTCGGATATGCTTCTCCTCCGATGTTATCCCCAGCAGGTTCTGAATCTGATAGCGAGGAGCGTTCTAACTCTTCTGATTCCAGATCGTAGGACTCTGACACCAGCATTGGTCAAGTTTATCGGTTAACTGTATCTTCTAACATGGTCTCTGTTGAACTTCCAGAAGGCTATGACGAGGATATTGAAAAAAGTTCTGAAACAGATCCTTGGGCTCAACGAATGGATACCCAATGGGAACTCCGATTCGAACAAAGAGAACCTCCTACTGAAGATCAATTAATTCAAATTGACGTAGGAGAGAGCGGGTCACCTCGTCCAATATTCATCAGCAAGAACCTCCCAGAGGCAGACAAACAAGAATTAATTCTTCTGATTAAAGAATACATTGATGTCTTTGCTTGGAGTTATGAAGACATGCCAGGACTGGATCCTAAAGTCGCTACCCACAAATTGAACATCTTGCCGAATACAAAATCGGTCAAACAGCAACAACGGCGTTTCAAGCCAGAAATGATGGACGCAATTGACGATGAAGTCAAAAAGCTCATAGCTTGTGGCTTTATTCGAGAAGAGCAGCATCCTGATTGGGTAGCTAATATTGTCCCAGTTCTAAAGAAAATCGGCAAAGTTCAAGTCTGCATCGACTTCCGAGATCTTAATGAAGCATGTCCAAAAGATGAATTTCCTCTCCCTATCATGGACGTCATGATCGACAATACCTGTGGGTTCGAAAGAATATCTTTCATGGACGGATTCTTCGGATATAATCAGATTCGGATGAATCCTGAAGATGAAAAGCATACTTCTTTTCGCACTCCTCGTGGAGTCTATTGTTATACTGTGATCCCATTTGTTCTTAAGAACGCTTGTGTAACTTATCAACGAGCCATGAGTACCATTTTTCGAGACTATCTTCGCAAAACTGTCGAATGCTACGTTGATGATATTGCTGTTAAAAGTCGTCAAAAGGAAGATCACATCCAAGACTTGAGAACTATCTTCAATCTGATGCGCCAACATCAACTCAAAATGAATCCCACCAAGTCATTCTTGGATGTCTCTAGTGGCAAGTTTTTCGGCTTTGTCATTACCTCTAAGGGTATACACGTGGATCCCGAGAAGATCAAAGCCATTCAAGAGATGCGTCCTCTACGCAACCTAAAAGAGCTACGAGGATTCCAAGGTCGTCTTGCGTACATCAGGAGATTCATTTCGAATCTGTCTGGACGCTGCAGACCATTCACTCAACTCATGAAGAAGGGTGTATCTTTCATTTGGACTGAAGAATGTCAACGGGCATTCGACGACATCAAACGGTACCTCATGAACCCACCAGTCTTGGTGCCACCAATCTCTGGCATACCATTCTTAATGTATGTCCGTGCTCTGGACCATTCATTGGGTGCTTTACCTCGCCCAAAAGAACAAAGAAGGCCATGAACATGCCATCTATTATCTCAGTCGTACTATGATTGGTGCTGAATACCGTTATAGTCCGGTCAAAAAAGAGTGCCTAGCTCTCATGTTTGTTGTTCAAAAGACTCGACATTACATTATTGGCCAAACTATTCATGTCATATCCCGAGTTAATCCTCTTCGGGTATTGATGAAGAAGCCCAGTACGCTCAATTCTCGGCTGGCTACATGGGCCATCCTGCTAGCCCAATATGACATGGTATATGTTCCTCAAAAATCTGTCAAAGGTCAAGCATTGGCAGATTTCTTAGCGGCTCATCCTGTGCCAGAAACATCCAAGCTTCATGACGAAATTCCAGATGAGACGTTAGAATCAAATATGATCTCTGAAGAATTTCCTACTTGGCGTCTTTTCTTTGACGGTACATCCAGAATCGGACCAAATGGTGCCATTGTAGCAGGAGTCGGAGTTGTTCTCATTTCTCCAGACGGATCGGCTATTCAAAGAGCATACTCCCTAGATGAGCCTTGCTCCAACAACGTCGCAGAGTACAATGCTCTACTCATTGGCCTTCAGCTAGCCAAACAATTGGATGTTGAATATCTCGAAGTTTATGGTGACTCTAAGTTGGTTGTCAACCAGGTCAGAGGAACCTACGAAGTTCGCCATCAAGATCTAATGCCTTACTTTGAAGCGGCAATCAACATGGCTACATCATTCAAAGCCTTCTTCATTGAATATGTACGCCGAGCTTGCAATACTGAGGTAGATGCTTTAGCCAATCTTGCAGCAGTCCTAGCCATCCCTATCAGAAGACAACAGGTGGTGGTCATCTCTAATCGAGAATTATTTTGTATCGAAAACAATCGTAATATTGAGTTCAGTAATCTTACTGAAGTCAATGTTATCAATGAAGATTGGAGAACTACTTTCATCGACTTCGTAGTTCATGACATACTCCCTGAAGATCCCAAGGAAGCTACGAGTATTCGTCGAAGGTCTCTACGATTCTATTACAATCAGACCACCAAAACTCTCTACCGGCAAACTTATGATGGCTTACTCTTGCGCTGTCTTGCTGGTGATGAAGCAAAGCAAGTATTGCGTGAAGCTCACGACGGTATCTGTGGAGCACATCAACTCGGTCCTAAGCTACAGGATCGTATCTGACGAATGGGTTACTATTGGCCCTCTATGGTTTCTGATGCCATCGATTATGCAAGAAAATGTCGAGCTTGTCAAATCCACGCAGACTTCATTCATCAACCTTCAGAATTTCTGTATCCGACGGCGGCTTCTTGGCCTTTCGAAGCTTGGGGCATGGATATCATTGGTCCCATCAATTCTCCTTCTTCTAGAGGACATCGGTTCATATTGGCAATAACCGATTACTTCTCCAAGTGGGCTGAAGCTATACCTTTGGCTGAAGTCAAGACCAACAGCGTCATCAACTTCGTCAAACACCATGTCATCTATCGATTTGGTGTACCTCGAAGGATCATCCACGACAATGGACCACAATTCATCAGCCAGAAGTTTACGAGATTCTGCGATGATCATCGGATTGACAATGTTGCTTCTACAGCCTACAATCCTGCTGCTAATGGCTTAGCCGAAGCTTTCAACAAAACTATCATCAAGCTCCTTAAGAAGTTTGTATCTACTAACAAACAGAACTGGAGTGAAAAACTTGGTGAATGTCTTTGGGCCTATCGAACTACGGTCCGTAATCCTACAGGCTTTACACCTTTTTCTTTGGTGTACGACTGTGAAGCAGTTCTTCCTTTGGAACTTCAAATTCCTTCTTTAAGGATTGTCATTGCTAATGAACTCACTACAGAGAACAATGATCTTCTTCGACTTCAAGAATTAGAAGCGCTCGACGAAAAACGACTATTGGCTCAACAACATATTGAGTTATATCAAGCCCGCATCTCGAAGACTTTCAACCGCAAAGTTAAAGTCAGAGCCTTTCAGCAAGGAGAACTCGTTCTAACGGTCAGACGTCCTATGACTATGACTCACTCGAGCAAAGACAAGTTTGACGCGAAGTGGGAAGGTCCATATGTTGTAAGCAAAGTCTTTTCAAATGGAGCCTATCAACTTTCAGAGTTAGACGGTCGAATTGCAATGATGCCTATCAATGCAAATTCCTCAAGAAGTACTATGTATAAATGTAACAGAGATTTTATGAAAATAAGATCAGACAGTTCATAAATAAAGTTTGATTTTTATTTCATCATAAATAATGTTACATAATATCAAGGAAGGTCACTATCATCCTTCTCAACATTGGGACGCGGACCACTGCCGTCCTTATCAAAGACATAATCAGTAAAAGAGTCGAGGACATCCTTGCTCGAGCCTACCAGGAACTTGCAAGCAGCCATCCTCATGGCCTCCTCCTCTTCTGTCTTTTCTGGTTCAAGCTGAAGTCCAGGATATCCCGCGGTGGTTTGGGTGCAGACGAACCTTCGCCTACTTCCGTCTGCTTTGGCTGGACTGGATCGGCAGGACGTTCTTCAGTGCCTGCTTCAACCTTTGGGGTGACTTCAGCCTTCTTGGATGCATCTTCAGACGACATCTTTATGTTAAAAAGTGGAAATGATCATTCCTTCTAAATTTCTGTTCTATTTATAGGCAGAGATTCTAAAAAACAATAAAACAACATATTCATCAGACGGTTCATCCGTTCATTCATTATTAGACGGTTTATCCGTTCATCAGACGGTTCATCTGTTCATTCACATTAATATCAGACGGTTCATCTGTTCATTATCATCATCTGACGGTTCGCCCGTTCGTTCATCATTATCTGACGGTTCATCCGTTCATTATCATCATTTGACGGTTCGTCCGTTCATTAATTCATCCGATGGTTCATCCGTTCATCATCATTTGACGGTTCATCCGTTCATTAATTCATCCGACGGTTAGTCCGTTCATTACAATCATCTGACGGTTCATCCGTTCATATATCCATTCGACGGTTCACCCGTTCATTCAATTCATTTGACGGTCCATCCGTTCATCCTGACGATTCATTTCGTTCTTTTATTTCATTCACACCTTTTTGACGATTCATTTCGTTCATTGTCCATATCAGCAACTTGTCGTCTTCGATTAAGTTGTCTATTTTTGATGTAATAATATTCGACAAATTATATTCTGCCATGTTCACATTACCTCTGAGCAGATATAATGAATATAATTATTTTCTACAAAATTATCAAGAAATATATCATGTCCTGTACCTCTGAATATATTTTCTATCGCTAATATTTATATCTGAATAAGATATGCAAGAAATAATAGAGCCACAACAAAATGTCTTTTATTGATCAAAATTTAAGACATTACATACATAGCATAAAGAAAGGCAAAAAAAAAATACAAGATGTTCTTTCTACTGAGACGGAGGCATCATCAGATTAGCAATCTGTTGTTTCAAAATCTGCAACCGTTCTTCACGAGATGCCATCACTCTCCTCCTGGCCTCTTCCATCCCAGATTCTTCATTAAAAACGGGCATGGTTACTATTCGGCGAGTGATTTCCGCATCATGAGCTGCTACATACTCGTTTCTTTCCTGAGTTAGAGCATCAATTTGTTGGACTGAAGTCTGATGCTCTGTAACTTCATTTTCCAGTTCTTCTTCGAGACGAGCAATCTTCACTCTCAGCTCGGCAATCCTTCTTTCTCTTCTCTCAGCAGTTGAGATCACCGATTCCAACATGGAATTATATTCAGCAGATTTAGTAGTATAGGCATCCAAGAGGTTCTGGAGATTCACTCTTTCAATTGCAGCTGCCTGAGCCATTTGTTCAAACTCTGCCTGCACTAAAGGTTCCACTTCCCCTTTGTTGAGATCTTTATAATTCTTTATGGAGATTTCCAGCTCATTCAATACATGGTCAAGGAAAGTGGCCTGAGCCTCATCACCTTGCTCCCGGATGGCCTTCACCAAGAAAGAGGTCGGACCTCTAACCATGTAAAAATCAGCGTCTTCTTTGTCCATCATTTTATTGATCAAAGGTCCCAAGGACTCGAAGAAGTATTTGGTGAATGATTGGATGATAAGCTGATTAATCGCCAGAGCACCAGGATTCATAGCTACTCCTGTTGACGACGAAGCAGCAGGACGCTCAATTTCTCGTATCTGAACAGCAGGCTCTTTGAATAAGGGAACCAAAGTGGAGCTGGTTGCTCCTTCTGGTTGTTCCTCTGCAAAATAAAATACTGTCACTTTGCCTGTCATTGGCTATTGATAAAGAGGATCAAAAGTGAAAACAGTCTTACCATGGGTGGATCCAGCAATAAGCCTATCATCTGCAGGAACAGACTTTAGCTGAGCAGAAGTAGCTTCAGACGCTACAGCCTGGCTACTTTCTGCTTCAGAGCCACAAGATAAATGGCGGCTGCTACTGGCAATTGTCATTGCCAGTACTATGTCCATACATGTTGGAGGAGCAGAAGAGGATCCGGGTTCTGTATGGATAAAAGTAACGATGTTAGCTATCAAGTTATTTATTAAAAGAAGATCGCTAATTTTATTACAATACCTTCGGGAGCAGCAACTGGAGTTTCCTCCAAATCCACCTCTTCATCAACAATCTTCTCCGGAGATCTCGGTACCTCAGCCTCCTTTTCAGGAGTCAGAGTGTCTTGAGGAGATGTCTGAATCTCAACATTCTCTTCCGGATTTTGTGTTTCCTCAGCAGCTTCTGATGAGGTGCTCTCCTCGTTCTCGCTGTCTTCGGGAGCCTCTTTACTAGCAGCATCAGCGGCCTGATCAGCTTCTTCTTGATAACCGAAGTCACAGCCATATAAAGCTTCGATAATCAAACGATCTTCTTTCACAAGGGTTGCTCCCGGTGTGGCAGGAAGATGAGTTTTCGCTGTTGTTGGCAAATGAGATCGTACAGCATTATGCTCTTCCTCAACAATGTTATCTCTGGGCTCTTCAGCCTCATTTCTCTGGTTCAGCTCTTCCCTCTGCTTAATTTCCTCTCACTGTTCTGGACTGGGAGTTTTATGTCCAGCCTCAGAAACATGAGTGGGAGAGGGCATGGTGAGTCCCGCTGCAGTGTCTATCACGATCGAAGACAAAACTTGTCCTCTGCGGACCAACCTTTTCTTCCTATGGAGAGGTCTTTCAGGACTCTCTACGTTTATTGCCTCGACTTGTTTTGAACAGAGGTCGGCGTGGCAGCTTCTTCCTGCTGAATTGTCTCGGCCAGCTGCCGAGATTGAGATCTGGTAGTAATCTTTTCTGAAGAATGATCCAGGATCAGTTTCTTCTTCGCAGCTGGGACGGAAGGCTCCTCTCTCCTTCTCTTCTTGGCTGGAGACTTAGCAACCTTCAAAGAAACATGCAGTGGTGCGTTAATCTCTTCAGGGAATATAGCATCCCTCGAAACTTCTAAGGGTGCATCCACTGGCTCGTGCACCTCATTATTGCCTGGAAGTGACATGATGACTCCTCCCTTCTTCAATCTCGTTGCAGACGCGAAGCTATCCGCAAGATTGAAGTTCTCGGCAAAAGTGTTCGATGATGTATAAAACACCGAATATGTGAACAACATACGAGGGCCATGATTACTGTTCACCGGCATCGAGAACGTTACTTTCGTATCTCGAGCATTGTAATAAGCCCAAGCTCGGGCTCCATCTATCAAGAAACCTTTTTCTTGTAGACATGAGATAGCATTACCTACGTGGAATTGGTCATATCCAAACTGCCGAGCAAACCGACTGGGAAGATATAGCTCCAAGTAGCATTCTTGTTCAAACCGATATACCAAATGGGATGGACGAATTGTCTTCAACCAATTAAAAGCTGTACGGCTCAAAGGTTGCATCTTTGAGTCAACCATGTTGGTCGGCATTTGTTCATATCCGGCAGGAGAAGTAGTGCAATAGAAGTTCCATCCTTTGCCAAGGTTCAAAGTATATCTGCAATCTCTCAAGGAAGTGTATTTCCACTTACCGTGGGAGAATCTCCGCAAAAAGTTGCCTCCGACTGATCCCATGTCAGGGTCCATCAAAGTAGGATGGTGTAGAAGCAACCACCCGAACAGATAAGTATACGACAATTCTAGCCGAGGAAACTCTTTCTCGCCCTTAGCTTTCAGCATCAAATCGACGTACAGGCGGATACTGGCATTCATTCTACAAGTTATTGCCGATAAAAGATCCATCTTATAGCCGAAGACTAATCGAACGGCAGCAAAAAGAACACCGCGATGGAAGCGGTCTACGACACTTAATCCGGGAACGACGAATCTGCGGAGCCAATATGTCAAAAAACCTGCCAGTTGGGCTTCTTTTGACATAAATCGATATCCCATTCTCATATAACTCTCGAGAGTGTCTCCTTTCTTTAGAGGAGGACATTGATGATCGTCCTTGATCTCGACATCCAAGTCACCACTTCTCTCCATTAACTTCACCACCTCAGTGCTGCTCAGTGGTTTAAAGAAGTCAGGATAACAGTTGTCATATTCCTTGGTCTTCTTTTCTTCAATATGGTTGAGGAACAGATAAGGCAACCATTTTGATGAATAGCAGGTACCAGATGTACCACTTTTGTAAAATAAAGTACAGATTTTATAATGACACAGCAGTTCTTTGAAGACTTCTACCATGGCTGCATTCTTTTTTCGAAGTTTGTCCAACTCATCATTAGTTGGAACAAACTCCTCATACAGGGCATCCCCCATCGGCAGGTAAGAGATGTACTGTATCTCGTGAAGGGCAAACCCGATCTCTCCGCAGGGAGTCATAAAAGTCCCTGTCCTGTAGTTGTATCTTTCTGCTAGAGCCAGAAATAGATGCGGATTAGGGGCAAAACCGTAAACAGTGGCATGCACTGCTTGATATAAGTTAATCTGCTGAAGTTTGTCTTCAAACTTAGTCAAAATCCAGTTTGCTATACAACTCCATCTCTTATATTCTGGGTTCACCAGTCCAGATAATCTGAGGTCTTGATCTGGATACCTCCCTTCGACCTTCGCGAACTCATTCGCGAATATTGGAACTCTCACGGGCAATAACAAAGAAGAATTTTTCGGCGGAATACAACCGAGCTTTAAACCTCTGAGTAAGACACTGTATCGTTCCGAAGAACTGTAGAACATGTCTTTTTTGTTAGGCCCCTTCTTCACATAAATCTTTCCTGGACGGGCATCCTGAAAGGGTGTGAGATTCCATTCTATTTTCCTCGGATAGCTTGCATGAGCATATCGAGATAAGGGGAGACAACGGGAGACATTTGGTATCGAGATTATCTTATCTTTTTGTTGGAAAATCCGTTCTTCCATCCGTGGCTTCGGCTGAGAGCCCTTCTCAAAAGCTTCACCAAACAGAAATAGGGGCTTCTTGTGAATGATGGCATCTGCCGACTCCAAAGGTTGCCCATTCATCAGACATAACAGAGTTTCGTTATCTTGGGTTACCAAGATAGCTTGGCGGGAAGCTGGCAGATCATACTGTGGATAGTGCACATGGGACAGGTCCTCTTTGAATTCTGATTCTGAAAGAGTCCCTACAAAGTTCTCATACTCCGGATCTTCTCTAGTATTAACTATATCAAACAGAGAAAACAAAAAAATCAGCACAAGTACAATCAAAGATGCTATTATCAGATTGCACAATCCTCAGATTGTGCAAAGTAACAGATTGTGCAACCATCAGTTTGTGTAGCATCAGATTGCGCTGGCAATCTTGCGCGAATCAGCAGACTGTGCTGACTTTCACCAGCGCAGTTCAACCGATTGCACAAGAAGTTATTCTTCATAAAAATGAAGAATAAACTGTTTCGTGCAAACCAGAACCCTAAAAAGGGTGGCGCAGTATGATCACAACTCTAAAAAGAGTTGGATTCTGAAAATCAGTGAAGTCGAAAAAAAACCTAAAAAGGGTTTTTCGATTGGGTCATCTACCTAGCAACGCCGGATGTGCAGTCTCGTGGCGAGAAGGACGTCGTACAACCCTAGCCGAAGACTCGGCCGGGGCCTTGCCCTTGTCGGCGGCGGAGGATCGCTTTGGTGCCATGAGATCGTCGAGGAAAGAAAGTTGAAGTCGGATGAGCTCAGGGATTTCTCTCTCTTAAAAGCAAAGTAAAGAATGAAATGAATATCGAAGAGAACTATTTATAGTTTGTCAAAGAGTAACGGCTGCCTCAGACTGCGCCAAAAAAGTCGGATCGACTCATCCGATTGCGCAGACAGCTCATGCGCAACTTGATTTTAAATTTTGAAATTCAAAGTATTTCGAAATTTTGAATAAATTCAACTTTCGAAAACTTTGAAGGGGGTCTTGTTAGTCCTAAAAAATCAAGTTGCACCTATCAACAAAGTCAGAAAATCAAAGAAATACAACTTTCAAATGAACTGCGCAGACATCAGATTGTGCATCATTTCGATTGCGTACATCAGACTGCGCACACTTTTAACTGCGCAGGCTGACGTGGCAATGTCATCATTATCTGACAAAATTAAATCTTTCTGACAGCTGACAGCACGAAGAACGAGGAGGCTGTTCGTTTATTGTGCCGTACAGCGCTCGAGGACAGCTGTACATGCAGCGCAATCCGGTGCCTGCACAATCTAGTGTCTGCACAATCTATGTCAGCGCAATCCGAAGTCAGCGTAATTCAGGTGGCGCACTTCATCATGATAATTGACAAAAGTACACGTGTCATTCTTGCCATCAATTCCTCACTACGTGGCAACCGTCTATGCACGATCATGCGCATTTCAATCAAATGATGCCATGTGTCCAAGACAGTCAGCCCACGACCAGACAACTGCCTGTGCAATCCAGTGCCTGCGCAATCCAGTTCCTGCGCAATCCAACTTGCGCCATCCAGAATAACTAAAAATTAGTTATTTCCAGAAACTCTATAAATAGAGTTTCAAGTCTTCATTCAAGAGAGAACATATCAGATCAGAGATCAGATAGAGGGATCAGACATAAAAGTTCAGAATTATCAGAGAGTTCAGGAGTTCTTGCCCAAGTGCTGCTGCATTCTTCCGAGGCTTTTGCCTTCAATTCTCCGAGGCTTTTGCCTTCAAGTCATCTTCCGAGGCTACCATCTTCAAAGTTCACATCGTCCAAGGGATAAAGCAATCGTCTTCTAGATTGGATTCCTACAGTTGTACCTTTTCCAGAATTCTTGTAATCTTTACAAAGTTTGTATCAATAAAGTTTTATACTTTTGTTTTTGCAAACAATCATCACATGTCGGGTCGAAGGAATTGAGTCAAGGCTGGATCTTTAATTGAAATCAGGAATAATTCAGTATCATGGTAGAGGTTATAGTTTAGCCATTTGACCAGAAAATTATATCAAGAAAATAGAGTACAAGGAGACGGGTTTTAGTGGGACATGATATACCTACACGAAGGTGAGTTCATCTAGGTCTTGCATATAAGATTTGTTGGAGGGTAACAGCTAGTATTACATTCCGAATGTCAAGGTTACGATAAGGAACGTCAAAGGATCTCAAATAGAAAGTGGGGGTTCAAGAGGTGGTAAATAAATGCACAAGATAAGGAAGATCAAGTTAATCATCTGTTTCTGATACCCTTAAGTTCATCTGGTCATAACTTGCCAATCGTATCCTTACCTCACCAGTCTCTATATAAAAATTTAACCTTTACCTAAGCCTTTACCATGACTACCGTAGGCAATTTCCAATTTCCAAACATTACTCATGAAGCATAGCCTTCACATTTAGGAATCAACATTAACCATTTATTTAAATTTCTAAATTCTTTCACCTTGTCTTAAATTTGGCCCGAAACCTCTAAATCCTATTTACGAATTCCTTGAACTTGTTTAAATGGTTCTCCTCGTGTTATTTAATTTAAATACCTTTAGGCCTTACAAAACTTATCCTCCATCATAAAATCAACTTCCGTATTTTCTTCGACATACACCTTTGAATATTATTCTCCTAAAAAAAATTTCCACAACAATCTCTAAATTTCTATAACTTTATGTTCCCTCTATCCCTAGTCATTTCCTTGCAATATCTTGTTCAATATCCTTATTGAATGCAATTAATTTCTCTTTTCCATTACTAACCTTCTACATAGCCTTAGGGTAAAATTTCCCAAGAATCAATAACCAGAGTTTCGAGGTTCTCAAATCTTGGTTGACCTTGAATATCCTCATCAGTTTGAATACACCTATAAACTATCTCAAAACCCCAAAATCTCCCTAAGTGTGATTGTTTCCAGATTGGTAGTATACATCTCTTGATTCTATTCGAGACCTTTACCACATTTATATCTCAAGGTTTCAATATTGAACACTCCACATTTTGATTTCCTCTAGATCATCATATAATAATCAGTTATGTCTCCTCTGAGCTACATGATTCACGTCACTTCTTCAGTCTTTCCCAGGCAGAAGATATAAAGATTCAAGGGTTTCGAGGTACATCTGGTAGGGATGATAAGATATGGGTGATTGGTATAATTAGACAGAGTTTAAGATAAGAAGAAAATAAGAATGTAAGAAAATAATGGCAATAAGGAATAATGAAGATCTGTTCTTTCTCATATGTTCAAACGAGATGAACCCATCAAGCTCAAATTCAATAGCAAGAAATGAGGGTGAATCCAAACAAGAGGAAAAAGGAATTCCAATTGAAGATCAAAAATGAGTTTCTCAGGGGTCGTCCCAGGAATCTCTCAAAGAATCCTAAGTGTGATTGAGTGCCTTGAATTTGAAAATATTAAATACAAAATTAAAATCAACAACTACAGAATTTTATCAAAATTATCAACTAATACCAGGATTCAAAGTTCTACAATGAATGCACCAAAATCAAATTCAAATCAAGGAAAAAGGTGAATCAAAATAAGGGAAAGGGAGTTTAAATCAGAGTTCAAAATGAGATTCTCAAGGGTCATCCCAGGAATCTCTCAAGGAATCCTAATAGTGATTGAGTATCCTCTCATCCTAACATCTTAATTTCTATATCCTATAGCAGGCTCGTAGTAGTACAACTAAGTCGTTGCGCTACTACAAAATCGCACTAATGCGAATCTCGACCTACATGGGCCACCACTAAAAACGTGTCACGACCCGCACCTTAGAGTAAGGGCATGAGAAGTGGGTACGTCCAGCCTACGCCGCAGTGTCGGCGGTAGAATGCTGTCCTAGGTCACAACATCTAACAATATAATGCTAAGCAGTTTATACTCCCCGAATGGGGGTGACATAGCAGAATGTAAATTCAATCACAACTAAGGAAGAAGAAGCACGATATGATATAGAACTCAAAGAAAATACAGATGATCAGAAGAGTCTAAGTGTCTAAGATAACATCTCAGCAAACATCCAGAAATACAAGTCTCAACTACTGAATATGAAAGAATATATACAATCCAGATCTCAAAGACAGAAATAAAGCCTAACTAAACTAGTCTCAAGACAACATAAGAAAGATAAAGCCTAACTAAACTAGTCTAGGCAGTAGGGGTAATATCATCAGCTAGAGCTGGGTCCTCCTAAGAGTCCAACTCACAAGTGTCGTCTAGGGCTGTCCCATAGAAGGTATCCACACATGCCTCCTCCTCGTCCTCTGTAATATT
Source organism: Iris pallida (assembly GCA_029216955.1). Taxonomy (NCBI): domain Eukaryota; kingdom Viridiplantae; phylum Streptophyta; class Magnoliopsida; order Asparagales; family Iridaceae; genus Iris; species Iris pallida. The sequence continues at coordinate 12,904,707 of JANAVB010033820.1, read as the reverse complement.
TTCAACAGGTCCAGTCAGGACAGGAGCGAGCACAATACATCTCAACAGTTTATAGCAGGTTAGAAAATATAATCATGCAGTAAAGTAAGATACAGGAACTGAAAGAAATACAGTATGTAAACAGAGAGAGAACTGTTATAGAAATATCTACTATAAATAGAGAACTAACAGTGGCTAGTGAGTCAGAGTACAATATAGACATGTAAATGGCATAGGATGATTCTGATGCTACACTATGGAATGATTCTGATGCTACACTACTTGGATATTATTCACATGACTACTTCTACTCCTCCGTACCTCCAATCAATACACAAGGATCCAGCCAGGTTATGTTATGATTCATGTAACGGCCCCCGAAGGGTGGTACATGATAGTCCCATAAATGGGGATTCTAGGAAGCCCAATAAATGGAGGATTCAAAGAAGACTCTGTGATCATGAGAGTACATGTCACAAGTGATTCAATGAACCATGAAGCATAGTGATACACCATGTAAGTGAAACGCACAGAACATGTAGTATCCGATGCTCCCTGAGGGGATAACATCTCAAGAAGGGATCCATATAGTACTAATCCGTGTGACCAACGTAACAGCATCAAGTAAAGTAATTTAAAGCAGGAAAATAATTCTAAATAGGATATGAAATGATCAGAGAATGTACTCGCCTGGTATCTAAGTGTCCGGATGAAATGTACTGTCCGAGGAGAGGTGTCTGGCTCCTAATCAGAACAACACAAGTCACAATAAGTCTAAAATGATAACAAGATGCAATTCAATACATTCTAAATGAATCTAGGTCAATCTAGGCCAAAGTCAACTCTTGGTCAACTCTGGTCAACCCTAGAAGTCAAACTAGGTCAACTATGGTCAAACTAGGTCTAATAAGTCTGAATTAGGTCAATCTAGCCTATACTAGTCTATCACGACTACCCAAGGCTATACAAGCCTAAACAAGCCTATCAAGTCTATACTAGTCTATTCAAACCATTACAGTACATCACATTGCATAACTAATTGCATATAGGAAATCCTATTCATCAACATACATTATAACTAATATACAAGCATGTGTATATGTATGCATTATACATACATATGGGCTTAAATACGTATATACATTATGTATTAGATATATATATACATTACATATAGGTTATAGTACATATACATTAAGAATCATCACACACACACACACACACACACACACACACACACACACATATATATATATATATATATATATATATATATATATATATATATATAGGCTACCTACATTATATATATATATATATATATATATATATATATATATATATATATATATATATATATATATATATATATATATATATATATATATATATATATTAACTATATATATATACATTACATATGGATATAGAGAGAGGGAAAGGCAATGTGTGTGTGTGTACTATGTATCAATGAAAGGGGGTGTAACTGTCAGTCCAAGACTAGACAGAAGTGAGTGATGTATTAATGATACAATGTGTGCAGGAATCACATGAAAAAAATGGACTGAAACATGTGTGTGTGTTGACAGAAAATGGTCCATGTGTTAGAGGGTGTGTATGCATGAGTGTGAGCTATGTGTGAGGGTTAGCCTGGAACACATTACAATGAATATGAATGAATCAAATAGTGGCTTACGAATCAAACATTCGAATTTAGGGTAAAAGGGAAGAACCAATCTCAGTTTCAGTCCCTTGACTGAAAGATCCCAAATTGAGACCAAAACTCCACCAAAACCTCCCAAATTCAATATACAATTAGATTAATCATATGAGAACTATATTAGGATATAAAACATATAAGTAGAAGCATTAAAATGGGTTAAAATAGCTGCCAAGTTCGATTATTAAAACTGGAAAAAAACTGGGAAATACTGAAATATAACTTGGTATCAGAAATTTGGGTAAATGGAAATTGATACATAAAAACAAACTAATATGTGAAATTAGTGGTTGGTAATGTAAACACTATTGTGCATGTGTCTTAGGGTCCAATTCGTGTCCACCACACACGACACAGACGTGTCCACATACAATCAAACACTTCTCAGACACAAACAACACACAGTGAATAGCACGAGTTCCCACGTCTCGTATACACGACACGAGTTAGGGCTCGTGCTCGTGCAAGGGGGTGCGCCTAGGGTAGACCTAGAGCTGTGTCACCCTGACTTGCACCCACGTGTCCCCGTGTCCTACTGAATAGCTTGTATCCGAACCTATTAAAACCCGACTGAACCAACAGTCAAGACCAGTGCAGAGTCTCGTACGTGTCCGACACGACACGAGATAACTCGAGGCTTGGGGGCCCTCGTGTCAGTCACTGCCTCCACCCCCTCGTCCAATCCTAGCTTGCCACGTGGCCTGTGCAACGAGTACGAGGCCACGAGCAGCAGAGGAAAGTGTCAGTGCCAAAACAGTGAGTTCGTGTCCCTCGTGTGGACACGACACAACTCAAAACTCCTATATGTATTCACAAGAATTCAAGAGGAACCCTAGATCTACAAAGCTGTTCAAAAAGATTCGAAAAATAACAAAATAAATTCCTAAAAGGCATTTCTATAAACACTTAGGTAGTCTAATGGATACGTGTCCGATACGGACACGAAATGGGTCTATCTTGACACGAAACCAAGCCTACAGCTAGGGGACTCCTAGGGCTTTCCAAATATGCAAAGAAAACTGGAATTTAATGGCGTTTAGAGTGATTTACCTAGTGGTGTCAAAACCCAAAGAAAGCTCTCAATTAGGGGGGTTCTCCTTGCTAGCCAATCCTTCCAAATTGTCCACAAACTGAGATTTCCCAACACAAACAACAAGCATAGGTGAATTAGAATCTAATGCAATTAGTTTGGATTGAAAAGGAATTAAAATGGATTTTCTATGAATTTCTAAAGATGGAGCATACCTCTCTTTCCAAATGTGAACCTTCTAAAGGAGGCTAACCTAATGGAAGAGACTACTTATAGGGGGGGTTCCCAATGTGGGCTGGCCGGCCATGCTAGGGTTAGGGTTTGGTTTTACATGGTGTGGGCTATGGGCTTCTATGGGCTTAAGTCATTAATCATGACTTGTGAAGTCATAAGCCATTTATCAAAACTCTATTCTAATTTCTATTTCCAATTTGGTTCTAATGACTAGGATATGATTAACTAAAACCAAACTAGGGTTTCATAATCTAACCAAGTCACTAAAACTAGGGTTAGCTTCTAGGGTAGGCTCCAAAGTCAACACTAGTCAAAGTCTAGAATAACCCCCTAATTAAATTATACCAAAAATCATATAAATTCTAATAAATCTCAATAATTCACAATAATTCCAAATAAACCCCAAAAATTCAAAAATGACCAAAATACCCTCAAGCTAGAAATGTGGTAGATGAAACACCCTAATCACAAGTCATGATTTTAAATAGTTTAAAAAATGATTAAAAATTACCAAAAATATAATATAATATAAAATAATATAAATAAATAATAATTATGATTACAAAATTTCAAAATTACCCTCATCTGGAAAACTGGGTGTTACACTATTCCGGTAACCAAGTTACAACCCGTAAACCAAACAAGGACCGGGGTTGTAACCCTTCACCCGAACAGAACTTAGTCTCTAACCAATTATCGATAAAGGTAAAGCATAAACAAGCATATCCTGAGATAGCCATGTACTGGATCTAGGCAAGACGTGACAAGATAGGACTCCATCCATCACTCACGGCCAAGCAAGGAGTACGGCTTGATACTTTAACTAACTAGGGTTATCACAAGCTTAGTTACTAACAAGATGCATCGAGATGTTCCAACAGCCACAAGCCCTGCAGTCTTAATCCAGGTTATCCGGTCACAAGTTGAGAGAGTTGGATTAGTTGACTTGGGAGTGCAATACATGACAGTGTGCTGGAAATGTACCCTACTCGACGGCAGGCTACAAGTCCAATTAAAGTGCCCAGATAACGGGACTGCCTGTAGCTGGAAAATCCCTTCATGAACTACTTATCACTCTAGTCATTATCCTAGTCAGATTCAGTATGAATCCCTGACCGTGGAAATCAGGAATTCATATCCTAGACATGATGCAAGACGAGGCATGTAGCTATACAAGCACAAACACCCACGGTGTCAAGACAAGAGTTACTTAGCAAGGCATATCGAGATTATCATGTTAGGCTACTTTATGAAGTCAAGAGTGCGTTACAACTGACCACCATCAAGAATTATCATGTCAAGTTACTTGTCAAGAGTGCACCACGACGGGTCACTATCAAGAATTATCATGTTACTTGATACTTGTTAAGAGTGCGCCTTAACAGGCCACTATCGTGTTTTATTCTTACATTATTATGAATGAGAGAAACTTGCATAAAATAACTAGTGACATAATTTTGAAGCCAAGAAAAAGATCTATAACTTTCATGTTTTGAGTTTTTCAAGATTTTAGCTACAAAATAGCTCAAAGAAGCAAGAACAGTCATTTGGAGTGACCTGCGCGCAAGTTGCGCGGGCAAAATTGCCCACGGCGTACGTTGCGCGCAAGCACGGTGTGCAGGCGCACGGCTGCGTAAGTTGCGCATTGCATGCGGGCAAAATCGCCCGCGGCGCAAGTTGCACGCAAGCGCGGCGCGCGAGCGCACGGCAGAGAAGTGCATAGGCGCGCGGCGCGCAAGTTGTGCATTGCGCACAGACAAAATCACCCACGGCGCACGTTGTGCGCAAGCGCGGCGCGCGGCAGAGAAGTGCGCAGGCGCGCGACGCTCAAGTTGCGCATTGCGTGCGGGCAAAATTGCCCACGACACACGTTGCGCGGGCGCGCGGGCGCGCGGGCGCGCGGCAAGGAACTGCGCGGGCGCGCGGCGCACAACTTGCGCATTGCGCGCGGGCAAAATCGCCCACGGCGCACGTTGCGCGCAAGCGCGGCGCACAGGCGCGCGACAACGAAGACACTGCGCGCGGTACTGTTCATCGTCCTGACAGCACCAAAAGGTGTGGGGAACCCATGAACTCAAAAATGGCATAACTTTCTCATACGAAGTCGAAATCAAGCGGTTCAAAAGCCAAAACTGGGTAGAATTGAATTCCCTACAACATGGAACTATTAGATTTAAAAAATAACAAAATTTTAGATATCAAAACCAAGAAAAACCAAAATATTACAAACTTAGATCTACAAGAATCCATCCATCAAATCCAAAAATGTCAAGTTCTAAAGAGACTTAGAATGAAGTAAGGAAGGGAATGGAACAATAAAACTTGAGATCCATCATGAAACAAGTTGCACTTGCCTAAGCTTGGTAGGTGGGAGGAGTAAAAGAAGAAGATGAAGAAGTAAAGGCAAATAATGGAGGAGAGAGAAGTAGTTGACTTATATAGCAACCTCTCTCATCTCAACCCAATATAAACCAAACCAAGCCAAGAAAAGTCATGTTGAACCAAGTTGAACCAATCAAGTCAAGATTTAAACCAAGGCTAAGCTAAGCAAGATAAGTAAAAATACGGACCACCTGACAATTGTCAGAAATCCGTATACGTATCCTGAAAAATACGTATAACGGGAAACGGGAGTGACAACTCTACCCACCTTAAAAGAATTCCGTCCTCGGAATTTAATCAAGAGGCTAGAGGTGTCGGGACAAGCTATATTAATCATAAGCAAGCTACGACTAGCAGTCAATCAAGCAATCATTTATGCAAGCAAGGAAGTAAAAGCATAAGGCATAAGGAAGATATTATACCTTATGAGTCAAACAGGTGTGGATATCGCAATCGAATATCATCCTCACGCTCCCACGTTGACTCACCCAAGGAGTGATGACCCCAAGCAACATGGACTAAACTAATAGTCTTGTTCTTGAGTATCTTCTCTCTTCGGTCCAATACGGATACGGGCCTTTCCTCATACGAAAGGTTGGTACCAACAACCAATTTTGAATGATCAAGAATATGGCTCAGATCCGAAATATATCGTCGTAATTGGGATATATGGAAGACATCATGCACCTCACGTAACGACGGCGGAAGAGCGAGACGATAGGACACATCGCCTACTCGCTCTAGAATGTCGAACGACCCTATATACCTAGGACTAAGCTTTCCTCGTACGCCGAATCGAATGACGCCATGGGTAGGAGAGATCCTAAGGAACACATGGTCGCCGACTGAAAACTCAAGGGGACGCCGATGAGAATAGGCCCAATGGCGCTGGCGATCTTGGACAACTCGAAGATGATCTCTGACTTGTCTGACCACCTCAATAGTCTGCATAATCATCTCTGGACCAAGCATCTGCCTCTCGTCGACATCATCCCAAGCTAAAGATGATCTATACTTCCTGCCATGCAGCGCTTCAAAGGGTGCCATCTGGATACTGGCCTGGAAACTGTTGTTATAGGAGAATTCCACGAGATGCAGGTGATCTTCCCATGAACCACCAAAGTCGAGTGTACATGACCCCAACATATCTTCAAGAGTCTGAATTGTGCGTTCTGACTGACCATTTGTCTGCGGATGATAAGCTGAACTGAACTTGAGTCGAGTCCCCAAGCTCTCTTGAAGACTCTGCCAAAAGTGCGATGTAAATCTTGAATCTCTGTCGGACACGATACTGACTGGCACTCCGTATAATCTGACTATCTGCTTGAGGTACATCTCTGTTAGCTGATCTGTCGACTGACCAACTCTGAAGGGGAGAAAATGAGCTACCTTTGTGAGACGATCAACTATAACCCAGATAGCATCTCTTCCAGCTGGGGATTTAGGTAACCCAGTTACAAAATCTATGGTAATGTGCTCCCATTTCCATTCTGGGATCGGTAAAGGTTGAAGAAGTCCAGCTGGCCTCTGATGTTTAACTTTAACTTGTTGGCAAACTAAACAACGAGAGACAAACCGGACGATCTCCCTCTTTATGCCATTCTACCAGAAATGCTGACGGATGTCTCGGTACATCTTCATGCTACCGGGATGAATGGAATACTGAAAACTATGAGCCTCTGCCATGATCTCTTGTCTGATATCACCACTGGGTACACAAGGACGCCTCCCATGTTGAAGTATACCATCCTCATGAATACATAACTCTGGTCTTCGTCCTGCTACACATTCTGCCCTAAGCCGCTGAAGCTTAGAATCTGCTGACTGAGCTAACTTAATCCTCTCAACTATACTGGACTGAACTTGCATGCTGGCCATCAATGCCACATTGGTAGGAAGAACAACCTCAATACCCATCTTCTCAAGATCTGCTAATAATTCTGGTTGCGCTGTTAGGAAATAGACTCCGGCTTTTCTGCTTATTGCATCTGCAACAACGTTGGCCTTCCCTGGATGATACTGCAGGTTGATGTCATAATCCACAAGTAGCTCTAGCCATCTTCTCTGACGCATGTTAAGTTCCTTCTGGGTAAACACATACTTAAGACTTTTGTGGTCGGTGAAAATCTCCACCCGATCTCCATACAAATAATGCCTCCACAACTTGAGTGCGAAAACCACCCCTGCTAATTCCAAGTCATGGGTTGGGTAATTTCTCTCGTGATCACGAAGCTGACGTGACGCATAAGCTACTACCTTACCATGCTGCATCAAGACGCATCCCAATCCTCTACCGGAAGCATCACAATAAACTGAAAATCCTCCAGTCCCATATGGAAGCGTGGGAATGGGAGCCGTCATCAATCTCCGCTTCAACTTCTTAAATAAACTCTGACACTCTGCTGTCCAAGCAAACTGCACATCCTTACGGGTCAACTGCGTTAGTGGTGCTGAAATCCGAGCAAAGTCTGATACAAACCGCCGGTAATAGCCAGCCAATCCTAGGAAACTCCGAACTTCTGCGACGGTGCTAGGTACTGGCCATGACTCTATAGCCACTATCTTCTGGGGGTCAACTTCCACTCCACCTCTAGTGATGATGTGACCTAAGTACGAAATGCGATCAAGCCAAAATTTGCACTTACTGAACTTCGCGTACAACTGGTGCTCTCTGAGAATCTTAAGAACTACACGAAGATGCTGCTAATGCTCTGCCTCATTCTTGCTATAGACCAATATGTCGTCCATAAACACTATCACAAACTGATCCAAATAAGGCATGAAGATACGATTCATGAGATCCATGAATACTGCTAGCGTATTGGTCGCTCCAAATGGCATAACAAGGAACTCCCAATGTCCATATCTAGATCTGAATGCTGTCTTCGGGATGTCTTGTTCTCTGACTCTGATCTGATGGTACCCTGACCGTAAGTCAATCTTCGAGAATACTGCTGCCCCACTGAGCTGATCAAATAAATCATCTATCCTTGGTAAAGGACATCTGTTCTTCATTGTCACAGAGTTCAAGGTACGATAATCAACACATAATCTTGACGTACCATCCTTCTTTTTCATAAGAAGCATCGGGGCTCCCCAAGGTGATCCACTAGCACGAATGAATCCCTTGGTTCTGAGTTCTTCAATCATCTTATATAAGATCTCCAACTCTGATGGTGCCATTCTGTAGACTCTCTCTGACACTGGTGCCATCCCTGAAAGCAAATCGATAGTGAACTCTATCTCTCTCTCCGGTGGCATACCTGGAAGCTCTTCGGGAAACACATCAAGGAACTCTACTACTACTCTGGGAAATTGAACTGCTTCTACTACTGCCATCCGTAATACTGGTGGAGAAGATTCTACTTCGCCTCTGGAAAATGAAAACTCTGCCTCACCGGGAATACCAAAAATAATCCTGCCAATATGACAGTCTATTCTTGCGTATTGCTTCTTCAACCAATCATTCCTAGGACCACATCATAGTCGGCCATCGAGAATTCTATCAATCTAGCGAGAAACTCTCTACCGCTAACTACGATTCGACATGAGGAATACTCTATCTACCCCTACAAGACCGTTACCAGTAAGTATATTGAGCCTTACTGATAATGACTCGGGCTCCAGTCCTATCCGTGTTACGAATCGTGCAGACATGAATGAATACGATGCACCCGAATCAAATAATACTGATACTGGAAAAAAATTGACGAGAATGGTACCTGCCACCACCTCACCTGAAGCTAACTCTTCTGCTACGGTCAGAGCCATAGCCTGACCTTGTCCTCTTGGTGCTGGTCCCCTCTGCTGGTGACCTCTCTGCCTGTTCTGAATCTGAGCTTGGGCATACTGTTGATCCTGAGGCGACAATGGCCTCGGAGACTGGTACTGCTGCTGCACTGGTGCTGGACCCCTAACCGATGGACTGGTTTGGTTTGACGACGATGAACTGGCTCTATTCGGACATGACCCTATCTTGTGATCCGGTGCCCCACAAGCCAAGCGCAATCCCTGTGCCCTGCGACACTCTGAGACTACATATTCTGGCTTCCCATAATGAGTGCAGCCTATTGTGGAAGACTGCTTCTGCTTCTGTTGCTGAGGATACGCTGGCGTCAAGTACTGAACCGACAAAACTGTGGTCGCCCTCCTAGGAGCTCCAATAGTCAAAGCCCTAGCTGCCGTGGCTGGTGCTGAAGACTGGGACATCTGCCTATGAGACCTCTTCCGTCCTCCGCTTCTATCTACAATCCTCTGCGAAGTATACTCATGCCTCTTCGCTGCTCGCAAGACGGCATCAAACGTCTGGTGCTCAAACTGTTCCACCGATATGATAATCTCTAGGTGGAGCCCCTGCCGGAATCGCTGGGCTCGATCCAATTCGGTTGCCACCAAGGTAGGAGCAAACCGACTGAGTCTAGAAAACTCGGCCGTATATCCATCGACCGTCCTGTCCATCTGCTTAAGATTGATGAATCTCGTCTGCAGATCATACCGAGCTACTGTATCGAAGTACTTGGTCTGGAACTTTTTGCTGAACACCGCCCATGAGACGGGCATCGGTAATCCAATTGCTAGCATCGCCCACCAGCTGCGGGCTAAGTCTAATAACTGTAGGTACACAACGGCTACCTTCTCATTCTCAGGAATCCTAGCTGCTTCCAGGATAACCTCTGTGTTCTGAAGCCATGCATCAGCAGCAATAACATCTTCAGTGCCGTCAAAGAAAGGAGGGTTCAGACGCTTGAAGCTGTTGGCTGCGTTGTTCCCTTGGTAACCAACTCTGCCTATGGCATCTTGTACTGTCTGGTGCAGGGCATCGCTCCGACGATCTTGAGATGCAAGCAATTCCCTGATGAGACCCACCAGGGTTCCATTATCAGGCTCTGCAGGCTGGACGGGTTGAACTGGGGGCTCTGGATTCCCGAAATACATGACTCGGAAGGCCGCTCCAGAGTGCTGGGCTTGGTCTCCAGGTTGCTGCTGGTCCACTGGAGGTGCTCCGCCTTGTTGATCGGTAGGACTAGGAACAATGCCGCTGAAGAAACGACATGAGGAACAATAAGGAAGGACCATGATAGATCGAGGATATAAACATGTGAGGGTCAAGATTTCGGAAAGATTAGAAGACACGAGTAGAGATCAAGGGCGAGTGCTGATTGAGACATCTATTCAGTGAAACCCTCGCACACCTTGATTTACAAGACCTGCATGGGCCACCACTTAAACCGTGTCACGCCCCAGAACCAGAATACTGGAGAGCGGAGGGCAGACACAGCCAGCTACGTATATTGAAGTGAATCCCACCTCGCAATAAGATCATGGCTATCTAGATGCATGAGGGTTTACTACAAGCCATCAGTCTCTTATGGTCATGAACAAGCCTAGTGTCTCAATCTCAAGAAAGTAAGTAAATGTTACAAGATGTTAGATCATCAGACATACAAAGTAAGGCATCCCAAACATTACATATTCAGATGATCATGAAGCTAGTCATACAAAACGTGAAGACTAGCAAGAGTTTCAGTCATACATGATCAACCCTAGGATTTGTCAATCATGTTATAGCCCGTAGGCAGACAGTAAGTAAAGTTGCAAATGAGCTAATACTTGCTCGGTGGCTAAACGCCTCAAAAGAATATTTTTAAAAGGGAGTGGGAGAACAAAATAAGAACCCACTCGTTGCCAGAGTTGCGCCTAGTGGTCACCATCTGGCTGGAAGACAGGAAGATCCTCGAGAGCTACTCCAAAATCTGGCCATACAAAACCAGCTGGGTCAGACCCCAGAAAGAGCAAGTGCCATAAGGGAGGCTTCACTTAAGAACTAAAACCAGCATATTAGCACATGATACATAAAGGATAACGAAAGACATGAATTAGAGAAAGCAGGGTGATAAACGATAAGATGACTAACAGACTATTTCGGTAACCAAGTTATAACTCGTAAACCAAATAAGGACCGGGGTTGTAACCCTTCACCTGAACAGAACTTAGTCTCTAACCAATTATCGATAAAGGTAAAGCATAAACAATCATGTCCTGAGATAGCCATGTACTGGATCTAGGCAAGACGAGACAAGACAGGACTTCATCCATCACTCACGGCTAAGCAAAAAGTACGGCTTGATACTTTAACTAACTAGGGTTATCATAAGCTTAGTTACTAACAAGAGGTATCGAGATGTTCCAACAGCGACAAGCCCTGCAGTCTTAATCCAGGTTATCCGGTCACAAGTTGAGAGAGTTGGATTAGGTGACTTGGGGGTGCAACACATGACAATGTGCTGGAAATGTGCCCTACTCGACGGCAGGCTACAAGTCCAATTAAAGTGCCCAGATAACGGGATTGCCTGTAGCTGGGAAATCCCTTCATGAACTACTTATCACTCTAGTCATTATCCTAGTCAGATTCAGTATGAATCCCTAACCGTGGAAATCAGGAATTCATATCCTAGACATGATGCAAGACGATGCATGTAGCTATACAACACAAACACCCACGGTGTCAAGACAAGAGTTACTTAGCAAGACATATCGAGATTATCATGTTAGGCTACTTTATCAAGTCAAGAGTGCGTCACAACGGACCACCATCAAGAATTATCATATCAAGTTACTTGTCAAGAGTGCACCACGACGGGTCACTATCAAGAATTATCATGTTACTTGATACTTGTTAAGAGTGCGCCTTAACTGGCCACTATCATGTTTTATTCTTACATTATTATGAATGAGAGAAACTTGCATAAAATAACTAGTGACATAATTTTGAAGCCAAGGAAAAGATCTACAACTTTCATGTTTTAAGTTTTTCAAGATTTTAGCTACAAAACAGCTCAAAGAAGGAAAAAACAGTCATTTGGAGTGACCTGCTCGCAAGTTGCGCGGGCAAAATCGCCCACGGCGCACGTTGCACGCAAGCACGGTGTGCGGGCGTACGGCCGCACGGCCGCGCAAGTTGCGCATTGTGTGCGGGCAAAATCGCCCACGGCGCACGTTGCGTGCAAGCGCGGTGCGCGGGCGCGCGGCAGAGAAGTTCGCGGGGGCGCGGCAGAGAAGTGCGCGGGCGCACGGCAGAGAAGTGCGCGGGCGCGCGGCAGAGAAGTGCGCGGGCAAAATCGCCCACGGCGCACGTTGCACGCAAGCGCGAAGCGCGGGCGCACGGCGCGCAAGTTGCGTATTACACGCGGGCAAAATCGCCTACGGTGCACGTTGCACGCAAGCGCGGCGCGCGGCGCGCGGCAAGGAAGTGTGCGGGCGCGCGGCGCGCAACTTGTGTATTGCGCACGGGCAAAATCGTCCAACTTTCGCAAGCGCGACAGCGAAGACACTGCGCGCGGCACTGTTTATCGTCCCGACAGCACCAAAAGGTGTGGGGAACCTATGAACTAAAAAATGGCATAACTTTCTCATACGAAGTCGAAATCAAGCGGTTCAAAAGCCAAAACTGGGTAGAATTGAATTCCCTACAATATGGAACTATTAGATTTCAAAAATAACCACGTTTTAGAGATCAAAACAAAAAAACCAAAAAGTTACAAACTTAGACCTACAAGAATCCATCCATGAAATCCAAAAATGTCAAGTTCTAAAGAGGCTTAGAATGAAGTAAGGAAGGGAATAGAACAATAAAACTTGAGATCCATCATGAAGCAAGTTACACTTGCCTGGGCTTGGTAGGTGGGAGGAGTAAATGAAGAAGATGAAGAAGTAAATACAAATAATGGAGGAGAGAGAAGTAGTTGACTTATATAGCAACCTCTATCATCTCAACCCAATATAAACCAAACCAAGCCAAGCAAAGTCATGTTGAACCAAGTTGAACCAATCAAGTCAAGATTTAAACCAAGGCTAAGCTAAGCAAGATAAGTAAAAATACGGGCCACCTGACAATTGTCAGAAATCCGTATACGTATCCTGAAAAATACGTATAACGGGAAACATGAGTGACACGTGCACAAAATCGCCAGTTGAGTCGGATCGTGGGGCCCGCAAAACGGCGATCCGGTCAATGTCTCAGAATCGGACCAAACTTGGCATATAGGACCAAAAAATGATACGGTCCTGTTGGCACAAGTTTTATCTCGATCTGACGAACATGCACAAAGTAATTGGAAAATTTACACAGAGGCCGATACGGTAAATTTTGATGGATACGCATCAAATTCGTTACGCACACGCAACCAATTTAAATTCCGTCAAAGCCCACACGTCCTCGAAACCATTACGCACCTTTCGATGCTTTCGGTTCGCGACCACGTCGCCCGGATTGGCGGGACGCACGTCGTATCGAAGGTTTTTCATAAATTTTAATATTTTAAAACAGGTTTTTTCCTAATCTTTGAAATCTGATTTCTCGGCATGTAGTCGACGAAATCAAATTCCGTAAGTTGGGTTGCAGAGCCCTATAGGTTGTCCTTCACTGTCTTTAATTGGTTCTTGAAATATCCTAATGGTTTGTCCAAAATCCACCTTCCAAAACAAGGTCCAGGATTCAAAATTCTGTCCTGTTTCGACAGTTTTTCGATGAAATTCAACTCGATTTCTCTCGAGTTTCGGGTCACTAGAATTTAAACTAATTAACAGGGATTAAAGAGGGTTATATCAAGATCATACCAGAGTTTACGGGACTCAAAACGATCGAGCGATCGTTGAGATATCGCGATCCGAAGTTAGCTCCTCGCTCTTAACTGCTGCTGTTCTAGCCCGCCTGTGCGCGCGCGCGGCCCTATTGCGGCGGTTGTCCGGCGGCCTGGCTCTGTCGGGGCGGCGTGCGCAGACCGGGGAGGGGGTCGCTGGAAAGTTAGGGTTTAGGTTATCACTCCCTTTCTCTCTCATTTTATATATAATTGAGCGGGGGATCGGGATCCCTTCGCTCGGGTTTACTCCTGATCAGGCTGGGATGGTTTTCCTCTTTGCTATTTTTTTTCTTTTTTTTCTTTTATCTATTTATATGTATATATCTCTTTATACAAACATATACATATGTATATACACTAATAAATTCTAAATATATTTATAAAAATTATAGAAAATTCCCAGAATATTTCTAAGATATTTAAATACATATTTTGTACAATTCTACCTAATATGATTATAACGAGGCTATTAGATAAAATATTTAAATAAAAGATAAAGCTAGTAATTAATATGAATACTGAAATTTTATATTAAATAAAAATAATAATAGTAATAATAAATTCTTGAACCCTTAATAATAAGACTAAATTTTAATCCTATAAAATATATAAGCTCAATATTTATATTTATATATATATATTATAAAACCCACACACACTTCCACACTATGCAGATTTTTAATATATATTTTAATAAAAACTAGAAAACCTATAAATTAAAATTATCCATAAATAAATTTAAACTAAATAATATTTATAAAAATTCTAAAAATTACCATTCAAATAAAATAAATAATACTAAAAATATTTTAAAATTTTCGGAAAGGGCAGCTACAATGAGTACATAAAAAATATAAAGTACGAAAAACAAGAACATGAATATTGAAAAGCAAATACAGGGAACATGATATGTAGCCTGAACATGAAATGTACAAGAAACCTAAAATGAGCAATATATTTGAAATACATCCATAATGTGTGATCGGCTTGGGTAGAAAATGGAACATGAAATGGTATGGCTTCGGTCCCGCGTGCACGATGCAGGGCCTAAGCTATTCACATGAATTGTAACTCGGGTTTGATCACACATATGTAGTATTTCCCCTTCCAGACACAAGTAAACTCAGGGAACAAGATACAAGACAATCTCGTGTCAACAAAAAGGTACAAGCATGAATATAGAAAAATACAAGACATTAAGTAATGGACAAGTCCGAGGAGTATACTTGCCTTGCTCAGGGTAATCAGGAGTAGGCAGAAAACCTGTATGTCCACCTGTGGTGCAAGTTGGTTAGGTTTTGAAATAATCATTTCCTAATATCATTAACTATTCAATAACTCAAATCTTCCAATAAACTAAGTATTCATACATATAACCTAGCGTCCATATATCACTAATTATTAGAATGGCACTAATATTTAAAGTAGCTAAAATAATTTAGCAAAATAATAATTATGATACATATATACCTAGAAAAATATTTTAGCATTCTTCTATGAGATTTGTATTTATCAAGAAAAATCCATATTTGTTTATTAATAATAATATTTGGCTAGAGCCTGCCAGACCAGGCCAGCCCAACATAGCTTTACATTTAGGAAAGAACCCTTCATTGCTTCTGCTAACCCATTATCCAACACGTCCACCTTCTTATCTATTAATCTACAAGCAAGAGGACTCATATCCAGGTCATTCCTCCTGAAATCAAAGAGCGACCTTGTCACGCCCCGCTCCCGTAGGAGTGATCATCCTCGCTAAGGCGTGATGCCGCACGAGCCTAGGTTTCGCCCGTGCAAGACGGATTCCATAACGGTCGATTTCAGCGGCTGCGATGGGGTCGTCGCACAGAAGTCCCAAGCAGAGACATTGAATAATAGCAGCAAAATTTAAAGAAAAACACAAGTCATTGCAAAGCACTCTTTTATTGATATTGAAACAAAGGTTACAATGGGGCGCAAGGCCAAGATTACAATCACTCAAGCTCACTCTTCTTACATTACAAGTCACTCAGCTCTCTCTCATCTTTTAATACAAGTCTTGAGCCAGCGGATGCTTTGGAAGGCGACGTCCATACATTATGTCCCGTATAAGTCTTGACTCCATACGACAGCACGCTTCAAATCGCCAAGGAACTCCATGCCTCGACGCATCCAAGCGAGCTCCACGCCACGAGCTTCTACCTGTACCTGCACATAAAAACTATGTGGGTGTCAGTACTCAACTGTACTGGTGGAATGAGCTCCTCGCCCACCCATACAAAATCGACACGTTCATTTACTTTGTGCAACATAGTCCCTTTTGATTATCTTTCTACTCTTGCCTTAGGATTATTTTAGGACCGACGCCTTGGCCTATTTTGTGTCTCTAGACCATCCCGTGCTTGCAACAACAACGTCGACTCAACAACGTTAACCTATCAAGTCATGCTTGCCTTTCGACCAAAATCAGAGACGCAACTACGCGATGAGGCTCCATTTCCATGTGATCGTGCTATGAATCCATTGTGCCGTACCTCGCAACTCAGAGTGACTAAACCATATCGCCGTCTCGCGGCCCTTTCTACTTCAATCACCAACTGACCCAATGAGGACTTGTGGACTAAATATCACTCGACCGACTTCGCCTTGCGGCATCTCCTGACTTAAACTCAAGATTACTCAATCATAACTATGCAACTTATATGCCGACAACATAAGACTCGTCGCCACATCTCGTGCCGAAGCACGTCGCCTACGTTGCAACCAAATCTTAGGCCCAACATTATGTTCTAACTGTACACACACATTCAACTCGACTCCTTGATATAGTGTACTCAATACTCGACTCAATCCAAAGGCACACTCGCGGATTGCCGTCCGAGCCGACTCATCTATATGAGGTCACTAGTATGACAAGCTATCTTGGACACATAGCTGGTATAGGATGGACCGGTCATCGTAAGTAGCTAGCCCCAATGAGCGTCCACGGAATACTTGCCTTTCGGCTCATCTATCTCGCTCACATTCACCCTCGGTTTCCTATAGGCCGGAACGGTCCCGTGGCCCCGGGTTGTCGTTCGAGGAAACAAATTGCCCTTGTCGACAAGTTTTCCAATGATCATGCAAGACTCGACTCAAACTAACGTCTCACACAGTCATCCTTCTTTCAGTGTTACCCTCTCTTTAATTTCAAAACCAATATCAGGACTTCTAGCATTTGAGACCCCTCGACGACCCACGGTTACGAGCATTCTTTCCATGTTACCATATCATTTCATTCAACTCATGAATGCCTATTCGATAGTCCTTTCTCCAAAACTCATTAAATCAACCGGGGTTCATGCCTTAAACACTAAGTCCGTGCATCGTGCCTTAAACCGAGTTACGTTCTACGCGACGCTATCGTCCAAGTCATACTTTATATGACGGGCCTCGAGACCGTAGGACTATGTGGTTATACCCAACCGTAGAACTCGTAGGACCGTGCTTGCTACCACTCCGATAGCCTAACATAACTTGCCTGACTTAAACACACAACGACTCGACGAGCAAAGGCTGCGTCAAGCCTTGTATTATAGGAACGTGTCGCGCATGCGTTCGACTTCTGAACGACCAAGTTATTTGGGTGCCTAGACTTATGTCATAAGTCGTGCAATGCAACTTAACTTCATAGGGCAAGCCAAAGCTATGCCAAGCCTTGGACGATGGGACCGTGCATGCTTTATGAAGCATTTATGCGGGCGACGCCTATGACTTAGGCTGCGTTCATAACTTCGCCAACTCAAACCAACTTTCCTTCTCCCAAACCACGGGACGAAGGATCGAGTGTCATTTTCAAAGCACGCTGTGCACCAATTCTAAGCCGACTGTTGGACCTTTCTATATTCTAACTCAATTCGACCCGTCGGGATTATTTTCTTATCTATGTGGATTCGTCTTTTTTATTTCCAAGCCTACTTGTGCAAGTTGAAAACATGCGAATTATTTTGCGAAGGCTTAGATGAGGCAAGTTCACCGAAACTACCCTACCTGAACGAGCGGTCGCCTCGACCGAGCGATGTCTTCGAGCAGCCGTTGCAAGGCTAAGTCCGAACGCCGTTGGCGTTTTGATTCTTCTGATTGACTGAGCGGGATGGGGCAATACATCATACACCACTCAAAAAAAGTTTCGTCCTCGAAACTAACTGAGTACACTTACTCATCGACTTATCACTCGAATGTTCAACGACTCTCGCGCACATTTCCTCCATGCATTTTTCAAATCCGAGCCACGCTTGTGCTACCCTCATTTCTTTCTTCAAAACTCACTATCTTAAAATCCTCAACACTTCTCATTCCTCAAGTCTCACTTGAATTCAATATATCACTTAGTTTGGATCGTGCACACATTCCAGGCTTCCCCGAAATACATGCATTTCAACCAAGACTTGTGATAGTGAATCCAATCCCACCTATTGATTCATCCACTCAATCCCAAAAAACAATCGTATCGATGCTAACTCTCGCGACGTGGACATCTCGTCTAGCCGCTAGGTCATCTCTCCAGGCTAAAGTCAATTGTCAGTATTGGAATCATAGTTCCCAAACAACAATATCAACACTGACCCCATCCTAAGGTAAAGCCAAGTTGATAGTACGGGAGTTTTCTACCCAAGCTCGCATCACTCCGATTTCTAAACTTCGAGCATAGATTTCCTATACACATTCGAACGTTCGTCGCACCGGGTCTGAGTCATTCATCAAATCCATCCTATTATAAGTTTACTCAACCAAATCTTCGATACGTCAATATCGCTCGACCAACAAGCCATTTCACATAGTCTATCTCTTCGAACACGTTCGACATAATCTGCCTATCAATCCTTTCAAATCAAATACGCTACGACACAATTCATCGCTAAGCCATAATTCACATTCCATACTCCCTAAGTCATTTATCCCAATTCACGAAATCGATCACAAGGTCATCTGACTTAACAATACGTTGAGCTCCGATCTCACGTGAGTCAGATTATCCACGGTGGGCATGAATCACCATGCACGCTCCCGCAGGATAAACATCCTCATCGGGAAGTAACTCTTGTTCGAGTCTAGACTAATTCATTCTCGATGTGCAGATTGGACCTAGTCAATCCTCAAGTTTATTTCATTCATCAAATGCAAGTCCTAACATCCTCAAATTTTCCTTCGTATCAAACCGACAAGTCAAGACAATCAAAGTTGCCGCATCCTGATTTTCCGAGTTCGATCATTCCCGCAACATGAATCACCATGTCTGTGCTCACGCGGAACGATTGCCCCAAATCAGACGTAACATATGTGCGAGGCTAGAGTTGCACTCGCGCAAGACAAGATCGTCGACGTTGTGGCTATCAACGTAACCATCAAGACACGATCATTTTCATCCAACATTTATCTCAATCAAAATCCTAAGTATAGCATCCAACCGAACAATAACATTTGCACGATCGTTATTTGCAGAGTCAGAGTACCCCCGAGTTATCGCATATCTATCTTTGATACGCCTCAATACCATCGACGATATGCGTAACTTGACGATCTTCCTTTGCAAC
This sequence comes from Iris pallida, assembly GCA_029216955.1. NCBI lineage: Eukaryota > Viridiplantae > Streptophyta > Magnoliopsida > Asparagales > Iridaceae > Iris > Iris pallida. The sequence goes on along the minus strand of JANAVB010033820.1, from coordinate 12,885,171 downwards.
CAATTTCGAATCGTGCGAATGATGCTATCATCCGACTGGATAATCTCCTCGACATTCAAGTTCAAGTTCAATCATTATCCCTCGAATCATTTACAACATCAATTTCCTCAAACCAATTTTACGTATTGTTCATCCGTTTATCTTAAGTCATCGACCAACGTGTTTCCTCAATTCGCATCATTCTTTGCTGACTCAAATCATCGAGCAACATTCAATCTAATCCTTAGAGTCATTACATAACTTCAAAATTCAACTTTTCATGCACGCTATCTATCTGTCGTGCTAACTTTTCATATACGACCCGTATCAATTTCTTCGATCAAGTCATCCGTTCGCTACACCTTAACTTTTTCCTCAATTTGATTTCATCTACTCGATCATTTTCGTATTTCACACTTGCGTAATCCTCAATCCCGTGTACGTCTCGTGCGCGTCAATTTCTAAGTTGTTCGAATCAACTCGTCAAATCTTAAGACTATAACTTGTTTAACGATACTCAATCTACGGCTTTGCTTACATGCGACGCTCGTTGATAGACTCATTGACACCCCGAATCCTCAATCGATCGATCGAAATCCCTGAGGCTATCGCATACACCACTCAGGGATGAAGTCATTTAACTAATCGTCAACTATCATTCGAATCAAAATCGGCTTCTTCAAATTTTTTGTTTGAACCATTCTTCAATTTCCAAGCACTCTCATCTATGTCGCATCGACGTTATCGTCGCTCGATAGCACCCCTATCGATAGTCATCTCATTTACTCAATCAAGTCTAACTCATTCTTGTTCGAAACATTACGAATCCCGTACTCGACCTTTTTAAGGTCGACGCAACTTTGGTGTATATGCCCAGCCCGACTTAGCCAACCGTGCTTACGCGAACCATCTTTTTGTTTCTTATCAAAAACTGTTCCCCTATATTTTTGTAAAATAGATAGACTTATTGTATGGATATCCCGTAGGACATTTGAGAGAGAGCGCACCAACGATATCAACTTTTGCGGAAGCAACAATTCAGAGTTTACGGAAACAACGGAGTTAAAAAATTCAATCGATAGTCCAAGGACGTAAAGCCGTGCTCTGATACCATTATGTCAGGCCTCGCTCCCGTAGGAGCGATCGTCCTCGCTAAGGCGTGATGCCGCACGAGCCTAGGTTGCGCTCGTGCAATGCGGGTTCCATAACGGCCGATTTCAGCGGCTGCGACGGGGTCGTCGCACAGAAGTCCCAAGCAGAGACATTGAATAATAGCAGCAGAATTTGAAGCAAAACACAAGTCATTGCAAAGCACTCTTTTATTGATATTGAAACAAAGGTTACAATGGGGCGCAAGGCCAAGATTTCAATCACTCAAGCTCACTCTTCTCACAATACAAGTCACTCAGCTCTCTCTCATCTCTCAATACAAGTCTTGAGCCAGCGGATGCTTTGGAAGGCGACGTCCATACATTATATCCTGTATAAGTCTTGACTCCATGCGGCCTCATGCTTCGAATCGCCAAGGAACTCCATGCCTCGACGCATCCAAGCGAGCTCCGTGCCACGAGCTTCTACCTGTGCCTGTACATAAAAACTATGTGGGTGTCAGTACTCAACTGTACTGGTGGAATGAGCTCCTCGCCCACCCATACAAAACCGATACGTTCATTTACTTTGTACAACATAGTCCCTTTTGATTGTCTTTCTACTCTTGTCTTAGGATTATTTTATGACCGACGAATTGGCCTATTTTGTGTCTCTAGACCATCCCGTGCTTGCAACAACAACGTCGACTCAACAACGTTAACCTATCAAGTCGTGCTTGCCTTTCGGCCAAAATCAGAGATGCAACTACGCGATAAGGCTCCATTTTTATGTGATCGTGCTAGGAATCCATCGTGTCGTACCTCGCAACTCAGAGTGACTAAACCATATCACTGCCTCGCGGCCCTTTCTACTTCAATCACCAACTGACCCAATGAGGACTTGTGGACTAAATGTCACTCGACCGACTTTGCCTTGCGGCATCTTCTGACTTAAACTCCAGATAACTCAATCATAACTATGCAACTTATATGACGACAACATAAGACTCGACGCCACATCTCATGCCGAAGCACGTCGCCTACGTTTCAACCAAATCTTAGGCCCAATATTGTGTTCTAACTGTACACACACATTCAACTCGACTCATTGATATAGTCCACTCAATACTCGACTCAATCAAAAGGCACACTCACGGATTGCCGTCCGTGCCGACTCATCTATATGAGGTCACTAGCATGACAAGCTATCTTGGACACATAGCTGGTATAGGATGGACCGGTCATCGCAAGTAGCTAGCCCCAATGAGCGTCCACCGAATAATTGTCTTTCGGCTCATCTATCCCGCTCACATTCACCCTCGGTTTTTTCCTAGGCCGGAATGGTCCCGTGGCCACGGGTTGTCGTCCGAGGAAACAGCCTTGTCGACAAGTTGTCCAATGACCATGCAAGACTCGACTCAAACTGACGTCTCACATAGTCATCCTTCTTTCAGTGTTACCCTCTCTTTCAAAACCAATATCAAGACTTCCATCATTTGAGACCCCTCGACGACCCACGGTCGCGAGCATTCTTTTCATGTTTTCATATCATTTCATTCAACTCATGAATGCCTATTCGATAGTCCTTTCTCCAAAACTTATTAAATCAACCGTGGTTCATGCCTTAAACACTAAGTCCGTGCATCGTGCCTTAACCGACTTACGTTCTACGCGACGCTATCGTCCAAGTCATACTTTATATGACGGGTCTCGAGACCGTAGGACTATGTGGTTATACCCAACCGTAGAACTCGTAGGACCGTGCTTGCTACCACTCCGATAGCCTAACATAACTTGCCTGACTTAAACACACAATGAATCGACGAGCAAAGGCTGTGTCAAGCCTCGCATTACGGGAATGTGTCGCGCATGCGTTCGACTTCTGAATGACCAAGTCATTTGGGTGCCTAGACTTATGTCATAAGCCGTGCAATACAACTTAACTTTATAGGGCAAGCCAAGGCTATGCCAAGCCTTGGACGATGGGACCGTGCATGCTTTATGAAGCATTTATGCGGGCAACGCCTATGACTTAGGCTACGTTCATAACTTTGCCAACTCAAACCAACTTTCCTTCTCCCAAACCACGGGACGAAGGATCGAGTGTCATTTTAAAAGCACGCCATACACCAATTCTAAGCCGACCGTTGGACCTTTTCATATTCTAACTCAATTCGACCCGTCGGGATTATTCCCTTATCTATGTGGATTTGTCTCTTTTGTTTCCAAGCCTACTTGTGCAATTTGAAAACATACGAATTATTATGTGAAGGCTAAGATGAGGCAAGTTCACCGAAACTACCCCACTTGAGCAAGCGGTCGCCTCGACCGAGCGATGTCTTCGAGTAGCCGTTGCAAGGCTAAGTCCGAACGCCGTTGGCGTTTCGATTCCTCCGATTGACTGAGCGGTACGGGGCACTACAGACCTGGCCAAAACTATACCTATAACATCATGTTGGAACACTCCCAACATTATCATTTTATAACCAAACCCATCACCTGCAAATATAACTACAATCCTCGGCCCAATGCAATACCAGCCCATAGCAGCTACCACCTGCTTGAACTCAAATTTATCCAACATTCAACACGACAGTTCCACACAATCAAAGGTTCTAAAACCTGCAAAGCAAAAGTCTATCCGTAACCCATATTTGACATTCAAACCACAGCAGGTTCCCATCATACTAACACACCCCAGTGAATCTATTCACATGACCCACAAACTGAGAGTATAATTAGCGTGCTTCCCAAGTTATCACAGAAATGACCTATAGCAAGCACGGTCCTTCTGCTGGATAGTGAATCACGATCCATGGTTTTCTCCAACCATAAAAAATAGTCTTCTGTCTTCAGTCCATCTTCAGTATTCTTTAGGAATTGGAATCACTTCAACTTCTTCAGCTGTCCTGACATAGGCTGGTCCTTTCGGCAGTGCTCCATGCGGTTGCTGAATCTAGAGAGGCGTTCCTTCTGCTGCTGTACTGGTGCTCCTCGTGCTCGCCTTTGGCAGTGCGATCAACGGCCTCCGGGCAATCCTTGTCCTGATGGCAGGCGGTCCACAAAACAAGCAGAGCTTCAATCTTTTCTGGCACTCGTCATAGTGGTGTCCTGAACGGTGGCAAAAATTGCAATGATCGTCGGCTGGCTATGAATCTGAATCTTCCGCTGGGGCTTAAGTACATGAGCTCTGGCAAGAATATACGGCTGCTGGCGTACTGGCTGCTGAGATCCTGATGTTCCTCGGCCATTATGATCTGCGACTTGCTGGCAATCCTTCATTCGGTAAGCAGAAATCCGTAGTATAAATAGAGTCCAAGCCTCTTGCGGCACTTGTCAACATGATGTCCCGTCCTCTTGTAGAACACACAACGAAGGTGGCCTGAATCTGTCTCTGATGATGTGACTGAAGAAATGTCGTCTGATTGTTGCGATGCTTTACGGGTCCAGGGTACTTGCTATATTCATCATAAGTCTTCATGTCCTTCATGAGCTGAAACTTCCCGTCGCGTCCTATTGTCCGTGTTATGTTCTGAATCTCCTGGCTGGTAGCTCAAATCTTAAGAGGATTCGGGTCCTAGGAGACTTAGGTGATCTTCAGTGGCAGCTCCAGGTTCTCGATCTGCTCCTCAGTGCAAAATATGCGCTCGGTGTCGGGGAAGTCCAAGGATCCGAGAGTCTAGAAATCAGAAGTCCTTCTTGGCTCAGAGAGTGTACCTACAAATCTGGCTTGGAAAAAGGATGGCATGCTCCCTCTAAGTGTCAAGAGACTCTTGAAACGTCTCCGTCAACTACGTACTACCCATGGGGATAGTAGGGCGATAGAAAGTAGTGGAGGCTCGAAACCCTCAAGTGTAGGTGGATCGACTGTTCCGGTGTCGTGTGCTTTTGAACTATCTAAAAAACAGAAAACTGTTAAATATCCTAAACCTAAAAACAACAAGTGTTTATAGAATATCAATATACCCGATGTACCCGATTTTCTATGCTGTGATCAAGTTTCTCTAGTTTTTAACAAGTCCCCCAATAGCACTCTAATACCTAGGTACTATTAGGACAGACCTGTATGGGCCACCACTAAAAATATGTCACGACCCGCTTCCGAATAATCGGACACGAGTCGGACACGTCCAGCCTACTTTGGAAGACTCAACGTAGTAAGCTGTACCAAGCTAGGGAAACTAACAAGTCAATATGAATAAGTATAAATTACAACATCTATAAACGATCCCAGAAAGATCACCATAATCCACAAATCCATATAACGTAAAGGTACCAGAGTCAACAGGAATAAAATATGCTATGAATTCTAAGAACATACAATATCTAGAGGAATAGCTAAAATAATCTAAACCTGAAACCTCAAGCTAAGTCATGGCTCCATCCTGCTCAGCTAAGATCCCGGGCTCTGGCCCATAAGGTAAAATAATATCCTGCAAGTACACCTGCAACATATCCTAGTCAGGAGCGGAGCTAAGTATATCCAGGGAAATGAACAAAACATCATGGTATGGAAATGAGTACAGGAAACAAGAACATGAATACTGAAAAGCAAATACAGGGAACATGATATGTAGCCTGAACATGAAATATACAAGAAACCTGACATGTGTAATATATTTGAAATACATCCAGAATGTGTGATCGGCTTGGGTAGAACACGAAACATGAAATCGTACGGTTTCGGTCCCGCGTGCACGATGCGTGGCCTAAGCTATTCACATGAATTGTAACTCGGATTTGATCACACATCTGTAGTATTTTTTCTCCCAGACACAAGTAAACTCAGAAAACAAGATACAAGACAATCTCGTAAAATATCGTGTCAACAAGAAGGTACAAGCATGAATATAGAAAAACACAAGACATGAAGTAATAGACAAGTCCGAGGAGTATACTTGCCTTGCTCAGGGTAATCAAGAGTAGGTAGAAAACCTGTATGTCCACCTGTGGTGCAAGTTGGTTAGGTTTTGAAATAATCATTTCCTAATTTAATTAACTATTCAATAACTCAAATCTTCCAATAAACTAAGTATTCATACATATAACTTAGCGTCCATACATCACTAATTATTAGAATGGCACTAATATTTAAAGTAGCTAAAATAATTTAGCAAAATAATAATTATGATACATATATACCTAGAAAAATATTTTAGCATTCTTCTATGAGATTTGTATTTATCAAGAAAAATCCATATTTGTTTATTAATAATAATATTTGACTAGAGCCTGCCAGACCAGGCCAGCCCAACATAGCTTTACATTTAGGAAAGAACCCTTCATTGCTTCTGCTAACCCATCATCCAACACGTCACCCTTCTTATCTATTAATCTGCAAGCAAGAGGACTCATATCCAGGTCATTCCTCCTGAAATCAAGCAGCGACCTGGCCAAAACTATACCTATAACATCATGTTGGAACACTCCAAATATTATCATTTTATAACCAAACCCATCACCTGCAAATATAACTACAATCCCCGGCCCAATGCAATACCAGCCCATAGCAGCTACCTCCTGCTTGAATTCAAATTTACCCAACATTCAATACGACAGTTCCACACAATCAAAAGTTCTAAAACCTGCAAAGCAAAAGTCTATCCACAACCCATATTTGACATTCAAACCACAGCAGGTTCCCATCATACTAACACACCCCAGGGAATCTATTCACATGACCCACAGACTGAGAGTATAATTAGCGTGCTTCCCAAGTTATCACAGAAATAACCTATAGCACCACAAAATAAAATCCCCACAGTATAATATAAGCCCAGGCTAAACCCACCAGAGTCTAAATCAACATACCAAAACTTAGCAAAATATAAAAAAAAACTACAGATTTATACAAATCAAGAATCTCATAAAAACAAACAAATATACAAGAATCATATGGAGTCCAACCCTCACGTACAGAGCCTCAATAGTCAAGGCATATGCCCACGCCAATGCTAGCCTCCAGTACCAAACGACCCCAACGCCAACCGTACACTGGACTCAACTACTGCAGGACACGAATAACTCATGGACACATCTCATGGACACATCCAACTCTCGGACACAACCCCCATATCCCTGTCATAATCCTGCCCAGTCCCTTCATCAACCTCTACATACAAGAATTGAAACAGATATAAGGGAACAATTTGGTTGCCCATGCAGGTCAGAGCATATCGTATCGGTTACGTAATTGTACCGGTACGAGCCTGCGAATTTGACTAAATCCTTAGAAATCTCAATCCACTCTGCCTTACAAATTCTCCTAGAAATCTCGCTACGTCTTTGAAATTTCATATTTGATCTCGATTATTCTCTCTTGCCTTCCGAACCATTGATTTTTGACTCTTCGTAGTTCGGGGTGACGAATGATCGTAATGCCTAGAATTTATCAGAAATTCTTAAGTTATAGTATAATATTGCTTGACTATTGAATATTTGGTTGTTTATAGATATGAGAGATTATAGATGCCATACGCGCTAGATATCTGTTGGTAGAATTGTTAGCAACTAGTTAGAAGATTATAAGATTTTAGTGACCGTGTTTTGAGGAGTAGTGTGACCAAAGATGGGTAGAAGTCCTTAAGTATTCGGAGTTATAAAATGACTAAAAAAGGTTATAAAATATTTTGAGAGATTAAATTTGAGGAGATTAAAGTAATAGTAGACTTTGAATTTTAAGGGATAGTCATGAATTAGAATTTTGAGGTCAAAATTATTTTAAGGTGGGTAGATTTGTAACTCCTCTTCCCAGAAATTTTTGAAATATTTTTTATTATTATTTATTTGATTTAAATGGTGATTTTTATATTTATTTTTATAAATAATTATTTAGTTAATTATTACGGTAGATGACTTTAGCCATGGTGGAGTTTTGAAGTACAAGACGGCTAGGAATCATGGCACGAATAGTGCAGTGGAGTGCTTTGACTAGTGTTTAGCCATGGTAGGGGAAGACCCAACCATAAGTGTGTCCTAACTAGGAAAACCAGGCCAAGTTGCGACTTAACCTTTATAGATGTTTTATTTATTTATTAATTAAGTTATTGACTTGCAGAAGAACCGGTTGTACTCAGCTAGTCCGGACTAGACTCGAACCGAGCCCAAGCCATGTAGACCCTTAGTGCGACCAAGACGGCCATATAGATATACCGCATGTATATGGGTGTTTTATTTTAATGATCAATGACTAATTATAAATATTGGTTAAATAAAATATATTATTGCTATTAAAGTTATATTTATATTTTATATATTTGTTATTTTCGAAAATAATACGTTTTCTTGAAATGTCATTTTATATTTGTGGGACCCTTGACTAGAACAGTATATGTATGTATATATATTGTCAGTGTTACTGTTATATATTGTCATAATTTTGTTCTTAGTTTTTGTGTGGCTATTTATGCTACATATTCCTTTTTTACTTTCAAGTCGGTTACAATTCCAGTTTTGTCTATACTTTCAAATTTCCAGTTTCATTTACAATTCAGAAGCTTCTGCACTATTACTTTATCTTTCTGGTCTCTTGTTTTGAAAGTTCTCAGTCAAGTTTACTTCTCTTATGTTCATTTTCTATTCAAGTATTGAATAAATTTGTTAGAAGGCACTGGTTTAGATTTAGAAAAATTCCTTGCTTCAAGCTTACTGTATTTTCATCATACTGGTATGGACACTTTTTATGTTTTTCTTCCAGCGAATTATCTTTCTTCTATAGGTTGATTCTTCATCATCTCCTTCATGTTTCTAATTTTCGGAAGTTCTTTTAGTTGAATTGTGTATATTCCTGTACATTTTTTAAAGCTTGGTAATACTCATCTAGCTATTTACTCGAGCACAACTAAGCCCACACAAGCAAACCCCAACCCAGCTAAGCCAAGCCAGTAGCAGCCCGATCCAAGTCTCCACAACACACAACCGACTATAGATATCGAGAGAGAGCGAGCGCGAGTAAAAAACCCTATAACCTCTCGACGCATTACGACCCTAGCCGCAACCTTAAACCCCAGGATGATCGACAGGGCACGGCCAGGCACGACAGGAAACAGCAGCAGTACAGCAGTAGCAGTGCTCGACAGGCCTCCTTCCAGGTAAATTTCCTCGCTCATCCAACTACCAATTCGAGAACCAATTCGTTCCTTAGAAAGACAACCTATAGGACGATGAGATTTGGACTTTATGGCTTACTAGTTGACGGTATATTGTTGGTCTTCGTGTTACCACCAGGCAAGTATACCTTACCTTCCTCTACAGTTTTATTTACATGCATTGTATTTCATTTCCCAGTTTTGATTGTTTATGGATATGTGCTTTTCGTATTATATTCTTTTGAGTTATTTTCATTGCATATAGCCGTGTTCATGTTTGGTCTTGTGATTCACACTTGGAGTTTCTCGTCAGTACCTTGCTTGAGTCATGTCATAGAACGAGTACGTGTAATTGAACTGCTAAATCCTTGTTATTGTTTCCTTGGCACCAGAGAGTCCACTCGGGACGAGGGTGTTTGTCTTGATCTGTTTACATCCGTGAGTCCACACTCGGGACGAGGATGTCGATTATTTGCACCAGAGAGTCCACACTCAGGACGAGGGTGTTGACTTGACTTGCACCAGAGAGTCCACTCGGGACGAGGGTGTTTACATCAGAGAGTCCACACTCGGAACGAGGATGTTATACTTGCACCAGAGAGTCCACACTCGGGACGAGGGTGCCTTGCCGTGAACTAACCAGAGAGTCCACACTCGGGACGAGGGTTAGTACTAACCAGAGAGTCCACACTCGGGATGACGGTTAGTGATTAGTTCAAACCTGCGAGTCCACTTGGGGCGAGGGTTTGGTTCTTCCATTGATCTCGTGTTCATTGTTTGCCCGACAGTTCATTTATACGTAGTTGTTCTAGTGTTCGTGGTCATTTATCGTATTTCTATTTTTCTTGCTTATTTCCTTGCGCATGATAAAACTGTTAGATAGGCATGTATATTATATATCTTGCTATGTCCTCTGAGGACCTGATGATCTCTTCAGGTTTAGCGATTGCATGGAGTTAGTGGCAGAGCGAGATGGTAGATGATTGTGATGCATGTCTCAGGTATTTGTTAATGATATTATATTGTTATCCTTTCATGCTTTTCATTCCTTATCATGAGATATTCTGCTTATTGATTCAGTTTAGAGACTCTTGTTATACTCTTGGAGTCTTATCGGACATATATTCTAGTGGGCTACAGACCATGATCCATAGTGTTCATTCCTGTTTCGTGCACTTAATGTGGATTTGAGATATAGATTTGTTTTACCATATTAGCCATGATACCATAACCTTGACAGTACCTGTGTCTTCATGAACCGATACCAAACTCCCCGTGTCCTATTCAAGCTCCAAGGGGTCCAGGACTCTTCAGAGGGATTTCCTCGAACGCCTGGTGATCACGACAAGACTCAATTCAAAATTAAGAACAGAAAAAAAATCAAAAGCTTCATCGAATCAAAGATTAAAGATCTATCAATCGTTAACTCGATCGATCGATTCGGTCGATACAGCTAAAGAATTGCTACGATGCAATCACAGAGAGAAATTAATTAAGAAATAGATCAACTGTTTCCACATTTCGAACAATTCAAGAGAGGTCAAACCGACTTACCGAGAGATCTGAATGATAGCTAGGGAAAATGTCGGCTGAGGAGTTCATCTAGTCGTCGACGCTGCAAAGAGAACGACGATCGCCGGAGAGGAAATCGTGCGATCGCCGTCGCCGATCGAGGATGAAGACTCAAAGTCGTCGAACGAAGGATCCCCGATGTCACAGTCGCCGGAGAAGGTGTGGAACCTCTATCGCCGCTGCCGGAGTGGCTAGTCGTCGCCATGGAGAAGAAGAGTCGTCAGAGAGGAGTCACTCACAGTCGATCCGCTCAACAGTTGCCGGAGGAAAATGGAGCGCCACCGGAGACGTCGTCGTGGTGGAGAGATGGAGCTCATCGCCGGCAAGGGGACCTTCGTCGTCGCCGTCGCCATCAAAGCTAGGGTTAGGGTTATGGCTTGATTTGAGGAAGAATGAGAAATGGGGAAGGTGCTTGGTTTCTCTGGAAGAAATTAAGAGATGGGAAAAAATGAGAACAGTGTTCTCACTCTCTCTCCTCATGATATATAATGGAAAGAAAGTTTTACACTTAAATCTATATAATCAGTTATTTGCACAATTGACCCAAAAGTTGTTAAATGGTTAGAAAAATTGTTAGGAAGTTTGATACATTTCTTGAAGAACACTCTAGATTTAATTACTAGAGCCTTTTCTCCTCAAAATCCTAAAATGATTAATAATAAATATTTTCCTTTATATAAAATCATAATGAAACTAATAGTAACCAACCAATTTACATTTATCAAAATAAATTAAAAAATGATAAATTCCTAAAATTTTAAAATATCAGGGAAATTCATTAAATCTAGGGAATGTGGGGTTACATGCCCACCCCTAGGTCGAACATGGCCAGGCAGCGGAGGGAGGAGGGGGATTGGGGGGGCTGGCTAGCGGAGGGAGGAGGGTTGCGGGTCGAGGGGGCCGGCCAGCGGAGGGAGGAGGGGTGGTCGAGGGGGACCGAATAAGAAAAAATCGAACCGAACCGAGATTCGATTCGGTTTAAAAAAGATTCGGTTCGATTTTGGTTTTGAAAATACTAAATTTTCTTATTCGGTTTCGGGTTTCGGTCCAAAACCTAAAACCGAATAAGAAAATTTAGTTTGTATATATATGTAGTGTCCCGTCCCGCTCAGTCAATCGGAGGAATCAAAACGCCAACGACTACTACCAAAATATGATATACTAGCGACGAAATTAGCGACGCCAACAAAAAACGTTGCCAATTTTTTGCATATTAGCGACGTCCTAGAAATTCGTCGCTATACGACGGAATAAGCGACGCTTAGCGACATATTATTAAATATGTCTCTATATATTAAAAATTGGCGACGGTTAGCGACGTCTCCTCTGTCGGTAACTATTTTACTTAGGGCATGCCATGTCATCACATAAATAGAAATAAACGTCGCTAAGTAGTCGTACTACGTCGCTAATTTTGTGATGTAAAGTTTTCGTCGCTGTCCGTCGCTAACTTTGCGACGACCCAGCGATACGGCAGTGACGTCGCAAACATCGACGTAGGGCGACGAATTTATCATCTGCGACTAGCTTTTTCGCGACCTTCATTTTCCGTCGCTAAAGTCGTCGCTAATTACGATTAGCGATGTTTTTTTCATAATTAGCGACGTATCATGACGTCGCTAATTTGCCTTATTTTAGTAGTGGACATTTGGACTTAGCCATGCAACGGCTACTCGAAGGCCCGCTCGGTCGAGGTGACTCCTCACTCAGGTGGAGTAGTTTCGATGAACTTGTCTCATCTTAGCCTTCATATAATAAATCACATGTTTTCAAAAGCACAAGTAGGCTTGATAATAAAAGAGACAAATCCACATAGCTAAGGGAATAATCCCAAGTCGGGTCAATTGAGTTAGAAAAGGAACAAGGTCCTACGGTCGGCTTAGAATCGTTGCACGAGGGCTTTCAAAATGACACTCGTCCCTTCGTCCCGTGCCTTGGGAGAAGGAAGTTGGTTAAGTTGTCAACAAGTTGGAATTAGCCTAAGTCATAGGCGTCGCCCACGTAAATGCTCGATAGAGCATGCACGCTTCCCCTATGCAAGGCTTGGCATAGCCTTTGCTCGTCCCTCGGGTTAAGTTGTAGGTTTGATTAAGTTAGGCAAAGTTATGCCGGTCGACCTAAGACATTCCAAGTACTGTCCCGCTCTTTTTGCGGTTTATCAAGTTAAGTAGTCCTACGATCTCAAGGCCGTCGACTTGGGCAGGAGTGCCGCATAGAGCACAGTTAGCTTAAGGCACGATGCACGGACCTAGTGTTTAAGGTAAGGACCACAATTGATTCAAAGTGAGTTTTGGAGAAAGGACTATCAAATAGACGTTCATGAGTTGAATAAAATGATAGTGTAACATGGAAAGAATGCTCGCGACCATGGGTCGTCGAGGGGTCTCAAGGATAGAAGTCTTGAACTTAGTTTTGAAAGAGATGGTAACACTGTAAGAAGGATGACTGTCTGAGACGTCAGTTTGAGTCAAGTCTTGCATGGTCATGGACATCTTGTCGACAAGGGCGATGGTTCCTTGAGCGGCAACCCGGGGCCACGGGACCGACTCGGCCTAGGAGGAAACAGGGTATAGTCGTGCATAAGGTTTCAGCACATGTTAAGCGGGGACTTGCAACGGAGCTAGCTACTTGCGTTGAAAGGACCCCGATTAACAAAACTATACGTCCAGGATAGCTTGTGATGCTAGTGACCTTTCATATAAATGGGTCAGCATGGCGGCAATCTGTAAGTGTGCCTTTGGATTGAGTCGAGTTGAATGAGTGCACGATCAGAAGATAATATTTGGGCCTAAGATTTGGCTGCAACGTAGACACCGTGCTTCGGCACGAGATGTGACGTCGAGTCTTAAGTGTTGGCATATAAGTTGTATAAGTTGGATTTGGGTCATTTTGAGTTTAAGTCAGGAATCATCGCAAGGCAAAGTTGGTCGAGTGATACTTAGTTCACAAGTCTTGATGGCTCAGTTGATGATTAAGTAGCAAAGGGCCATGAGGTGGCAAATCTGGTTAAAGTCTCACTGAGTTACAAGGCACGGTACATTGGACTTGTAGCACGGTCACATGGAAATGGAGCCTTACCGAGTAGTTGCGTCTTTGATTATGGGCCGAAAGACAAGCACGACTTGATAGGTTAACGTTGTTGCAAGCACGGAATGGTCTGGAGACACAAAATAGGCCAATGCGTTTGTCCTAAAACCGATCCTAAGGTAAGAGTAGAAAGACAATCATAAAGGGGCTATGTTACATATAAAGTAAATGAATGTGTTGGTTTTGTATGGGTGGGCAAGCTGAGCTCATTCTACCAGTACAGTTGAGTACTGACACCCGCACAGTTTTCATGTGCAGGCACAGGTAGAAGCTCGTGGCATGGAGCTCGCTTGAATGCGTCAAGATACGGAGTTCCTTTATGATTCGAAGCGTACGGCCGTATGGAGTCAAGACTTATACGAGATATAATGTATGGACGTCGCCTTCTGAAGCATCTGCTGGTTTAAGACTTGTATTGAGAGATGAGAGAGAGTTGAGTGACTTGTAATGTGAGAAGAGTGAGCTTGAGTGATTTAATCTTGGCCTTGCGCCCTATTGTAATCCTTTTTCAATATCAATATATAAAATGCATCTTTTGAATGACTTACGTTTTGTTCTAAATTTTTGCTGCTATCATTCAATGTCTCTGCTTCGGACTTCTGTGCGATGACCCTGTCGCAGCTGCTGTAATCGGCCATTATGGAACCCGCGTTGCACGAGCCCAATCTAGGATCGTGCGGTATCACACCTTAGCGAGGACGATCGCTCCTACGGGAGCGGGGTGCGACATAATGGTATCAGAGCACGGCTTTACATCATTGGACTTTCGATTGAATTCTTTAACTTCGATGTTTTCGCAAACTCTGTTGCGTCCGTAAGTTGTTATCGTTGATGCGCTCTCTCTCAAATGTCCCATGTGATGTCCATACAATAAGTCTATCTATTTTGCAAAATATAGGAGAACAGTTTTTGACAAAACAAAAAGATGGTTTACGTAAGCATGGTTGGCTAAGTCGGGCTGGGCATATACACCAAGGATAGTGTTGACCTTAGCAAAGTCGAGTGTGGGATTCGTAATGTTTCGAGCACGAAATGAGTTAGACTTGAATGAGTAAAATGGGATGATTATCGTTAGGGGTGCTATCGAACGGCGATGTTATCGTCGATGCGGTACAGATGAGCGTGCTTGGAATTCGAAGAATGGTTTGAACAAAAAATTTGAAAAAGACAATTATGAATCGAATGATAAGTTGAGGATTTGTTGAATGACTTCATCCCTGAGTGGTGTATGCGATAGCCTCAGGGATGTCGATCGATCGATTAAGGATATGGGGTGTCAATGAGTCTATCAGCAAGCGTCGCATGTATGCAAAGCCGTAGATTGAGTATCGTTGAATAAGTTGTAGTCTTGAGATTTGACGAGTTGATTCGAACGGCCTAAAAATTGACGCGCACGGAACATACACAAAATTGATGATTGCGCGAGTATGAAATGCAAAAGGATTGAGTAGGTAAAACTGAATCAAAGAAAAGTTAGGGTGTACGAATGGATGACTTGATCGAGAAAATTGATGCAGATCGTATACGAAAAGTTAGCACGATCGAAAGATAGCGTGTATGAAATGTTGAGTTTGAAGTTACAAAATGACTAAGGATTGAAATCGATGTTGCTCGGTGGTTTGAGTTAGCAAGGAATGATGCAAATTGAGGAAATACGTTGGTCGATGATTTAAGATAGACGGATGAACAATACTTGAATTTGGGTTTAAGAAAATTGATGTTGTGAATGATTCGAGAGATAAGGATCGAACTTGAATTTGAATGTCGAGGAGATTATCCAGTCGGATCATAGCATCATTTGCACGACTCGAAATTCGTTGCAAAGGAAGATCGTCAGGTTACGCATATCATCGATGGTATTGAGACGTATCAAAGATCGATATGCGATAACTCGGGAGCACTCTAATTCGAGGAATGACGATCGTACAAGTGTTATTATTCTGACGGATGCTATACTTAGGATTTTGATTGAAATAAATGTGGATGGAAACAGAAGGGTCTTGATGGTTACGCGGATAACCACAACATCGACATTCTTGTCTTACGCGAGTGCAACTTTAGCCTCGCTTATGCGTCACATCGGATTTAAGGCGATCGTTCTGCGTGAGCGCTGACATGGTGATTCATGTCGCGGGAATGATCGAACTCAAAAAAATTAGGACACGACAACTTTGATTGTCTCAACTTGTTGGTTTGATGCGAAGAAAATTCGAGGATGTTAGGACTTGTGATTGATGATTGAATAAACTTGAGGATAGAGTAGGTCCAATCCGCGCATCGAGAATGAATTAGTCTAAACTCAAAATAAGAGTTACACCCCGATGAGAATGATTATTCCGCGGGAGCGTTGCATGGTGATTTCATGCCCACCGTGGATATTCGGACTCGCGTGAGATCGGAGCGTGGCATATTGTTAAGTCAGATGACCTTGTGATCGATTACGTGAATTGGGATAAATGACTTAGGGAGTATGAAATGTGAATTATGGTTTGGCGGTGAATCATGTCGAGTGTGCTTGACTTGAGAAGGATTGATAGGTGGATTATGTCGGACGTGTTTGAAGAGATAGACTATACGAAATGGCTTGTTGGTTGAGCGATATTGATTTTCAGGATTGAGTGGATGAATCGATAGGCAGGATTGGATTCACTATCACAAGGCTTGGTTGAAATACATGTATTTCGGAGACGCCTGGAATGTGCGCACTATCCAAACTAAGTGATACGTTGAATTCAAGTGAGACTTGAGGAACGAGATGTGTCGAGGATTTTGAGATCGTGAGTTTTGAAGAAAAGATTGAGGATAGCACGAGCGTGGCTCGGATTTGAGAAATGCATAGGAGAAATGTGCGCGAGAGTCGTTGAACATTCAAGTGATAAGTCGATGAATAAGTACTCTGTTAGTTTCGAGGACGAAACTTTTTCTGAGTGGTGTATGATGTAGTTTCCCGTCCCGCTCAGTCAATCAGAGGAATCGAAACGCCAACGGCATTTGGACTTAGCCATGCAACGGCTACTCGAAGGCCCGCTTGGTCGAGGCGACTCCTCGCTCAGGTGGGGTAGTTTCGGTGAACTTGCATCATCTTAGACTTCACATAATAAATTGCATGTTTTCAAATGCACAAGTAGGCTTGATAATAAAAGAGACGAATCCACATAGCTAAGGGAATAATTCCAAGTCGGGTCATTTGAGTTAGAAAAGGAACAAGGTCCCACGGTCGACTTTGAATCGTTGTACGAGGGCTTTCAAAATGACACTCGTCCCTTCGTCTCGTGCCTTGGGAGAAGGAAGTTGGTTAAGTTGTCAACAAGTTGGAATTAGCCTAAGTCATAGGCGTCGCCCGCGTAAATGCTCGATAGAGCATGCACGCTTCCCCCGTACAAGGCTTGGCATAGCCTTTGCTCGTCCCTTGGGTTAAGTTGTAGGTTTGATTAAGTTAGGCAAAATTATGCCGGTCGACCTAAGACATTCCAAGTACCGTCCTGCTCTTTTTGCGGTTTGTCAAGTTAAGTAGTCCCACGATCTCAAGGCCCGTTGACTTAGGCAGGAGTGCCGTGTATAGCACAATTGGCTTAAGCCACGATGCACGGACCTAGTGTTTAAGGCAATGACCACAATTGATTCAAAGTGAGTTTTGGAGAAAGGACTATCAAATAGGCGTTCATGAGTTGAATAAAATGATATGGTAACATAGAAAGAATGCTCGCGACCATGGGTCGTCGAGGGGTCTCAAGGATAGAAGTCTTGAACTTAGTTTTAAAAAAGATGGTAATACTGTAAGAAGGATGACTGTGTAAGACGTCAGTTTGAGTCGAGTCTTGCATGGTCATGGACAACTTGTCGACAAGGGCGATGGTTCCTCGAGCGGCAACCCGGGGCCACGGGACCGACTCAGCCTAGGAGGAAATAGGGTATAGTCGTGCATAAGGTTTCAGCACAGGTTAAGCGGGGACTTACAACGGAGCTAGCTACTTGCGTTGAAAGGACCCCGATTAACAAAACTATACGTCCAGGATAGCTTGTGATGCTAGTGACCTTTCATATAGATGGGTCGGCATAGCGGCAATCCGCAAGTGTGCCTTTGGATTGAGTCGAGTTGAATGGGTGCACGATCAGAAGACAATGTTTGGACATAAGATTTGGCTGCAACGTAGGCACCGTGCTTCGGCATGAGATGTGGCGTCGAGTCTTAAGTATTGGCATGTAAGTTGCATAAGTTGGATTTAGGTTATTTTGATTTTAAGTCAGGAATCGACGCAAGACAAAGTTGGTCGAGTGACACTTAGTTCACAAGTCTTGTTGGGTCAGTTGATGATTAAGTAGCAAAGGGCCGCGAGGCGGCAAATCAGGTTGAAGTCTCACTGAGTTACAAGGCACGACACATTGGACTTGTATCACGGTCATATGGAAATGGAGCCTTACCGAGTAGTTGCATCTTTAATTATGGGCCGAAAGGCAAGCACGACTTGATAGGTTAACGTTGTTACAATTACGGGATGGTTTGGAGACACAAAATAGGCCAAGGCGTTTGTCCTAAAACCGATCCTAAGGCAAAAGTAGAAAGACAATCATAAAGAGGCTATGTTACACACAAAGTAAATGAACGTGTTGGTTTTGTATGGGTGGACGAGGAGCTCATTCCACCAGTACAGTTGAGTACTAACACCCATACAGTTTTCATGTGCGGGCACAGGTAGAAGCTCGTGGCGTAGAGCTCGCTTGAATGCGTCGAGGCACGTAGTTCCTTGGCGATTCAAAGCGTACGGCCGCGTGGAGTCAAGACTTATACGGGACATAATATATGGACGTTGACTTATACGGGACATAATGTAAGATAAAGCAGTAAGGCATCCCAAACGCTCAGTCAAAATGTTCTTGAGATCTAGCTTTATAAAACATAGCCAGATGATATAGCAAAGTGTACACAATTGTTATCAGCTGCAGTCTGACTTAATTACAATTATGTAAAAGTAAGTACAAGACAATCCGACTAACATGTCAGTGCCAAACGGCTAAGTATAAAGTAAATAGCAAAACAATTTGGAAAGTAAGAAAACCCACTCGAGTCCGCCTGTGATCATTCCCCTAGTATTGACCATATTGGAGGTAGAAGTAAGCTGAGTCCTCGGGAACCGGCTCTAAATCTGGCCATGCAAAACCAGAGAGGTTAGACCTCTAATAGCAAGTACCACAAGGAAGGACGATATGAAGGACTAAACCAGTAAGTAAGAACATATAATAATAGATCTCTGCTTTCCACTAGGATTCACACAACATCAAGACACTTCGAACCAACCTCCCAACCAAACAAGGACAGAAGTTGGCCCGTCATATCCTGACATTCTGATCATCTCAGTTAGGCAACAGAGTAGGTACAGAACACAAACAAATTAATTTAAACGGCCAATCAATTTCTATGGCTTGCTATTATGAGTTCCAAGTTATCCTGGAATAATGCAATAAAGATTCCTCAGTTCTTATCATGTGCGAGCAAGGCTAGTCTATCCAGTCAATCAATTGCGCCATGCATGAATTAGACGAGTCCTAGCAGGACGCTCGTCATCAATATACAATATATAATAATATAAGCAGATACCGCTCCCTGCCCGTGTGGCAGGTTTACAGTATCTGTGGGAACCAGCCGGCCCGTCGGGTACTACTCGTCCCAAAGGGGCTGCCATGTAAGAACTCGGGAATCCATTCTCTCCATGCCATCATTATTTTATTTAACTTAATAGTCCCTAGGTTGAGTAAAATCCCATGCCGTGGATCATAGTCATTCAAATGAGTACTTTCGTACGGGATACGATATGCACAACTCTACAACGATACCAGTGCGGTTAGATTGCAGGTCTTACATAGCGTAATGCAACAATCCAAACTAACCACGGAATAATCATGCCTTGACCATAAAGTACACATGCTTCTTTTGTAGAAAATAAATAAGTAAGTAAATTGAAGCCTGCATGTGTGCCTGTATGTCAATATTCGGGATTGGCTAATCGATTACAATAGTTCATAACATGAACGTGTCTCATTCGTTTAATTCAATAAGACGACTAGCCAGTCTCTTAGTTCCAACTAGGAATGCATGATCAATTTAGTCAAGATAACCATCGTCATCAATGGTGACAAGGCATGAAAGTCAATTATCATTAATTGGGGTCGAGTTTATAACTCTCAAGGTCAAGTTCCAGTCTCACTAGGTATCCATGAACTTATCAAGACACGAGGTACGTTCTACACAACCATATGCATTAAAGATATTAACCTGCTAAGATTATCGAGTTTATGCAAAAAGGCGTAAGGATGAAATAAGAGAATTATCATGCTACTATTAAATGAGTAAATTATAGAACAAATAAAAACACCCAGGTCAAGAAGTCACGCCAGCAAGTCTATGCTAAGGCCAATAAGTCACGCAAGAAGTCTATGCTAAGACCAACAAGTCACGCAAGAATCGTGCGCGTAAAAAGTACGCCAAGTTAGGCTAGGAGTGGGCGTGAAAAGTGATACATGCTGGCAAGCGTGAGCGCGACTAAAAATACACGCACGCACAGAGTGAGCGTGACTAAAAATACACGCACGCACAGAGCGAGCGTGACTAAAAATACACGCACGCACAGAGTGAGCGTGACTAAAAATACACGCATGCACAGAGTGAGCGTGACTAAAAATACACGCACGCACAGAGCGAGCGTGACTAAAAATACACGCACGCACAGAGTGAGCGTGACTCGAATTCACACAAACACGTAAAGATGTGTGCGTGACTAATGAGCAGTTTTACCACATGAACTATCTATCTCCGAAAACACGCTAAGTTGGTGGACCAAAACCCATGAACAGCCGAAAATGTAACAACTTGGATCTAGAGAAAACAAGCCACAGAAATCAAAAATGCCAAGCACTAAACTCTCTCAGGATCATGAGAGGAAGAGTAATGATCCATAAAAAATGGATGAAGGAGAAGCAAGATTGCACTTGCCTTCTCCTGCTGCTGGTAGGTGGAGAGTGATGAGAGGAAGAAGAAGTAATGGTAAGAATGAGTAATGAAGAGAGAGAAGAAGATAGGAGCTTTAAATAGCAAAGGGGGTGGTAGGTGGGAGACTTGTGGGCCGGGTTTAAGGGGACCACCAAGCCGAAACCCAATAAGACTAAAGCAGGGAATAAAAGCAGAAAGAAAAATGCAGATAATAAAATTGCAGAAAATTAATTAACATGAAAATTAAAGAACAGATAATTAATTAACATGAAATTATAGGAATTTAAATACAGGATAATACATGATAAATACTAAATAAATACTTATGAGTTGTACATGTATAAAAATACGCATTCCGGGAACGGGGAGTGACATCTCTACCCACCTTGAAAAAATTTCGTCCTCGGAATTTCAAATTCAAGCAAGATAGAAATATCGGAGCTAAACTAATACAAGCAATTCTAGCGAGCAAGCAATTATTTTTACCATATCAAAAGCAAGTACTATATATGTAAATCTATCAATCTACGATATCAATCAGTTCTACCCATAAGGTGATAAGCATGAGGAATCAGGACAATCAAGGTATACAGAAAAAGACATACCTTGTGAGTCAAACAGGTATGGATATCGTGATCGGATATCATCCTCACGTTCCCACGCTGACTCTTCGAAGGAGTGATGACCCCAAGCAACACGGATAAGACTAATTGTTCGGTTCTTGAGTATCTTCTCTCTTCGGTCCAAAATGGACACAGGCTGTTCCTCGTAAGACAGGTTGGTACCAACAACCAGCTCAGAGTGATCGAGGACATGGCTTGGGTCCGATACATACCTACGTAACTGGGATACATGAAACACATCATGCACCTCTCGTAACGAAGGTGGGAGGGATAAACGATAAGCAACATCGCCTACCCGATCAAGGATAACGAATGGGCCCACGTACCGCGGACTCAATTTCCCACGAACGCCAAATCTAATGACCCCACGAGTAGGTAAGATCCGCAAGAATACGTGGTCCCCAACAGAAAACTCTAGCGGCCTACGATGCTGGTCCGCCCAATGACGATGCCAATCCTGCGCAACTCGAAGTCGGTCTCTAATTCCCTTAACCACTTCAACCGTCTGAATAATCATTTCCGGGCCTAACATCTTTCTCTCCCCAATATCATCCCATACAAGCGGTGATCTGTACTTCTTACCATATAATGCTTCAAATGGCGCCATCTGGATACTGGCTTGATAACTATTGTTGTACGAAAATTCGACTAAGTGCAGGTAGCTCTTTCAAGATCCTCCAAAATCCAAAGTGCAAGCTCGCAACATGTCTTCTAAGGTCTGAATCGTCCTTTCTGATTGCCCATCCGTCTGCGGATGGTAAGCCGTACTGAATCTTAACATGGTACCCAGACTATGATGTAAGCTCTTCCAGAAGTGTGATGTAAAGCGGGTATTCCGATCTGACACAATACTGACAGGGACTCCATGCTGCCTGACTATCTGTTGCATATATAATTTTGCCAACTTTTCTGTAGATTGCCCTACTCTGAAAGGAAGAAAGTGTGCTACCTTTGTAAGTCGGTCCACTATTACCTAAATAGCGTCCTTACCACTTGGTGATCTCGGTAAACCAGTCACAAAGTCCATTGTAATATGCTCCCATTTCCATTCCGAAATAGGAAGCGGTTGTAATAATCCAGCTGGCCTCTGCTGTTCTGCCTTCACTTGCTGACATATCAAGCAACGGAAAACAAATCTAGCTATCTCCCTCTTCATCCCGTTCTACCAGAAATGCTGCTTGATATCTTGGTACATCTTGGTCCCTCTAGGGTGAATAGAATACTGAGAACTGTGAGCTTCTGCCATAACCTTCTGTCTGGTATTTCCACTAGGCACACATAGATGCGATCCAAACCTAAGTGTACCATCTTCATGAATTCTCATCTTCTTCCTGAGTCCTGACTCACAATCTGCCCTAAGCTTCTGAATCCTTGGGTCCTGTGCCTGAGCTGCCTTGATTCTATCTACCAAGTCGGATTGAACTTGCAGACTTGTTAGAACTCCTACATCACTAGAAAGTATAACTTCGATGCCCATCTCCTGAAGGTCTTCTAAGATATGCCTCTGCGTTGTCAACATAAATGTCCCGTCTCTCCTGCTAAGAGCGTCTGCCACTACATTAGCCTTGCCTGGATGATACTGAAGCACCACGTCATAATCCTTGATCAACTCCAGCCATCTTCTCTGTCTCATGTTTAGTTCCTTCTAAGTAAAGATGTACTTTAGAATTTTGTGGTCCGCGTACATCTCCACTCGGTCACCATATAAGTAATGCCTCCATAGCTTCAGAGCAAATACTACTGCCGCCAACTCCAAATCATGAGTTGGGTAATTCTTCTCGTGGTCCCAAAGCTGCCTAGATGCATATGCTATCACCTTTCCATGTTGTATAAGGACACATCCAAGTCCCTTACCTAACGCATCACAATATACTGTAAAACCTTCGGGTCCAACTGGCAATGTAAGAATAGGTGCTGATATCAACTTCTGCTTCAAAGTCTCAAATGATGCCTGACATCTGCCGACCAAACGAATGGTACATCCTTCCGAGTCAAGCGGGTCATGGGTGCTGAAAGCCTTGCAAAGTCTGACACAAACCTTCTGTAATATCCGGCCAATCCCAAGAAGCTCCGTACATCTGCTACGGTCTTGGGTACTGGCCAACTCTCCACTGCTTCTATCTTCTTGGGATCTACTGCTACTCCAGCTCCTGATATAATGTGACCCAAAAATGAAATATGATCCGACCAAAACTCATACTTGCTGAGCTTGGCATACAACTAGTTCTCTCTCAGAACCTGTAACACTTTCCTGAGATGGTCTTCATGCTCCTCTTCACTAGCAGAGTATACGAGAATGTCGTCAAGGAACACAACGACAAACTGGTCCAAGTATGGCATAAAGACGCGGTTCATCAAATCCATGAATATTGCTGGAGCATTGGTCAAACCAAACGGCATTACTAAGAATTCATAATGCCCATACTTCGACCGAAATGCTGTCTTGGGAATATCTTCCTTCCGAACCCTCACCTGATGATACCCTGAATGAAGATCTATCTTGGAGAAAACTCTAGCTTTGCTCAACTGATCAAATAAGTCGTCGATCCTGGGTAATGGATACTTGTTCTTCATTGTTGCCGCGTTAAGCTTCCTGTAGTCAATGCACAACCTGGATGATGCATCCTTCTTCTCCACAAGTACCACTAGTGCTTCCCACGGTGATACGCTAGCTTGGATGAACTTCTTCTCCTTCAGTTCCTCTATGTGCTGATATACCTTGGCCTGCTCTGAATCCGCCATTCTGTAAACTCGATCTGATATCGGTTTAGTTTCTGGTGCCAATTCTATACTGAACTCAATATCTCTAACTGGTGGTAGACCTGGAAGTTCTTCAGGAAATACGTCCAGAAATTCTTCAACTACCTTCGGAATCTGAACTTCTTCCATTGCCGTTATCACTCCCTGCTCTTGTTGAGTTGCCTCTGATCTGACTAAGGTGAATCTCTTCATGCATAGAATATCAAAAGATACACTCCCTCTACGACAATCTATTGTCGCATGACTGTCTTTCAGCCAGTCCATGCCTAAGATAACGTCGAAATTTCCAACAGGAAATTCTATCAACCGGACGGGTAAGGAATGCCCGCAAACTACAACGCTACATGCTAAAATAACCCTACTGACTCCTACGAGCCCATTACCAGTGAGTATATTCCACCTCCCTGGCAATGCCTCGAACTCCATTCCTAGTCGTGTCGCAAATCGTGCAGATATAAATGAATGGGATGCTCCCGAATCAAACAATGCTATTGCAGGATATGAGGCGACGAGAATGTTACCTGCCACAACATCTTCCGATGCCAATGCCTCTTCCAAGGACAGAGTGAATGCTTGCCCTCGACCTCCTTGTTGGTTTCCATGCTGCGGCCTAGCCTGATGTTGCTGCTGGCCCCTTCTTTGGTGATGCTGGGGTGGTCTATGCTGGTGTTACTGCATCGGCGGTCCCTGCTGCCGAAACATCTGAGCCTGCTGCACTAACGGACGCTGCGCCAACGGCCTAACTGCCACCGCTGGTCCTAGATACTGGCCTGCCCCTGGTGCTGGCAGAGCAGGAAACTGCTGCCCTGGTCCTCCTGACCTCGAATTCATGGGACATGTGGTAACCCGATGGTCTCGATTTCCACATATCAGACTCAGTCCGTTCAATGTCCGACACACATCTCTCGTGTGTCCCATCTTCCCATAATAAGTGCAGCCCGCCGGGGGTTGCTGGTTCTTCCTCTGTTCCTGTTGCTGCTGCCTGGGTGGTGGTACTGGTCTTCGTATTGCCACATCATGGATACGAATGCCAGTGGATGGTACTGTTGTTCGGGGCGCTGCTCCCCCTCCTCCTTCAATCTGACTGTGGGATCTCTTCTGACCCCCAGTCCTTGTCGCAAGCCTCTGAATGGTGATCTCGTGCCTTCGAGTTGCTGTCAATACTTCGTTAAAAGTCTGGTAATTGTGCCCCTCTATCAATTGCAAGAGTTCAAGATGAAACCCTTGCTGAAACCTTATGGCCCTATGGCTCTCTGTTGCTACCATCTCTGGGGCGAATCTACTCAATCTGCAGAACTCTGCTGCATAAGCATCTACAGTCTTGCCGGCCTGCCTGAGGTTGATAAACTTCTGTTGTAGCTCAAACCGTGCCACAACTCCATAGTACTTGGTCTTGAATCTTGCTGTGAAGTCATCCCAAACCACAGGACGTCTGATGCCCACTTTTTCTGATTCCCATCAATCACGTGCGAGATCCTGAAGTAACAACTTTACTAGATCCACACGTTCTTCTGCCGGTACCTTAGCTGCTATCAGAATGGCCTCCATATCCTTAAGCCACGCATCTGCTGAGATGGCATCCTCCGTGCCCTCGAAACGGCAGGGGTTGTACTTGCAAAACCGGGCTGATACCCCTGAATCAGTCCTCACTCCTCTTTCCAAAGCCGTCTGCAATCCTTGGTTGAGCAACACATTCTGCTCTTATAGCTGAGTGTGCATGCGCTGCTGGGCCAACATCTGATGTTGCTGAGTAGCCATCATTCCTCTCATGATCTCCAGAAGGGCTGGTGTGTCCACTTCCACAGGGGTAGGTGGAACCTTCGGATACTGCGGTTCAGCTGCTGGTTCCACTATTACTTCTTCCTGAATAGTCTCCTGAGGTGAGACTGGCCCTTGTTGCTGACCAACCTGGTCAGGTTGTCCATATTGCTCTTGTTGTTGCTGTCCAGCTCTGACCGATACGGACGAAGTACCCCTAAGAAAAGGGACAAGAGAACAATCAAACGACCGGACATGAAGGATCAATGAAATCAAAGGATACCGGAATATCAAGCAAGAGTTGAGAATAACGAATCAGGAGATCAAGGGGAAACATGTGTGATTGAGATAGCCTATAAATCAAAACACCCCACAAGTCTGAAATCAGACCTGCATGGGCCACCACTAAAACCTTGTCACGCCCTAGAACCAGAATACTGGAGAGCGGGAGAATGACTCAGCCAGCTACGTATTACGGGTAGATGAATACCGTATAATACGATCAATGCTGTCTAACCAGACGAGGGGGGTGCATACTACATAAAGGTCTTACTATGGCCACTTCACATCTATTGTCTCAATCATTCGAACAAGGAAACAGAAATAGAGAACATGTAAGATAAAGCAGTAAGGCGTCCCAAACGCTCAATCAAAATGTTCTTGAGATCTGGCTTTA
Organism: Iris pallida; assembly: GCA_029216955.1. Taxonomy (NCBI): domain Eukaryota; kingdom Viridiplantae; phylum Streptophyta; class Magnoliopsida; order Asparagales; family Iridaceae; genus Iris; species Iris pallida. The sequence goes on along the minus strand of JANAVB010033820.1, from coordinate 12,858,556 downwards.
CAAAACATAGCCAGATGATATAGCAAAGTGTACACAATTGTTATCAGCTGCAGTCTGACTTAATTACAATTATGTAAAAGTAAGTACAAGACAATCCGACTAACATGTCGGTGCCAAACGGCTAAGTATAAAGTAAATAGCAAAACGAGTGGGGAAGTAAGAAAACCTACTCGAGTCCGTCTGCGATCATTCCCTAGTATTGACCATCTTGGAGGTAGAAGTAAGCTGAGTCCTCGGGAACCGGCTCTAAATCTGGCCATACAAAACCAGAGAGGTTAGACCTCTAATAGCAAGTACCACAAGGAAGGACGATATGAAGGACTAAACCAGTAAGTGAGAGCATATAATAATAGATCTCTGCTTTCCACTAGGATTCACACAACATCAAGATACTTCAAACCAACCTCCCAACCAAACAAGGACTGAAGTTGGCCCGTCATGTCCTGACATTCTGATCATCTCAGTTAGGTAACAGAGTAGGTACAGTACACAAACAAATTAATTTAAACGGCCAATCAATTTCTATGGCTTGCTATTGTGAGTTCCAAGTTATCCTGGAATAATGCAATAAAGATTCCTCAGTTCTTATCATGTACGAGCAAGGCTAGTCTATCCAGTCAATCAATTGCGCCATGCATGAATTAGACGAGTCCTAGCAGGATGCTCGTCATCAATATATAATATATAATAATATAAGCAGATACCGCTCCCTGCCCGTGTGGCAGGTTTACAGTATCTGTGGGAACCAGCCGGCCCGTCGGGTACTACTCGTCCCAAGGGAGCTGCCATGTAAGAACTCGGAAATCCATTCTCTCCATGCCATCATTATTTTATTTAACTTAATAGTCCCTACGTTGAGTGAAATCCCATGCCGTGGATCATGGTCATTCAAATGAGTACTTTCGTACGGGATACGATATGCACAACTCTACAACGATACCAGTGCGGTTAGGTTGCAGGTCTTACATAGCATAATGCAACAATCCAAACTAACCACGGAATAATCATGCCTTGACCATAAAGTACACATGCTTCTTTTGTAGAAAATAAATAAGTAAGTAAATTGAAGCCTGCATATGTGCTTGTATGTCAATATTCGGGATTGGCTAATCGATTACAATAGTTCATAACATGAACGTGTCTCATTCGTTTAATTCAATAAGACGACTAGCCAGTCTCTTAGTTCCAACTAGGAACGTATGATCAATTTAGTCAAAATAACCATCGTCATCAATGGTGACAAGGCATGAAAGTCAATTATCATTAATTGGGGTCGAGTTTATAACTCTCAAGGTCAAGTTCCAGTCTCACTAGGTATCCATGAACTAATCAAGACACGAGGTACGTTCTACACAACCATATGCATTAAAGATATTAACCTGCTAAGGTTATCGAGTTTATGCAAAAAGGCGTAAGGATGAAATAGGAGAATTATCATGCTACTATTAAATGAGTAAATTATAGAACAAATAAAAACACCCAGGTCAAGAAGTCACGCCAGCAAGTCTATGCTAAGGCCAATAAGTCATGCAAGAAGTCTATGCTAAGACCAACAAGTCACGCAAGAATCGTGCGCGTAAAAAGTACGCCAAGTTAGGCTAGGAGTGGGCATGAAAAGTGATACACGCTGGCAAGCGTGAGCGTGACTAAAAATACACGCACGCACAGAGTGAGCGTGACTAAAAATACACGCACGCACAGAGCGAGCGTGACTAAAAATACACGCACGCACAGAGTGAGCGTGACTAAAAATACACGCACACACAGAGTGAGCGTGACTAAAAATACACGCACACACAGAGTGAGCGTGACTAAAAATACACGCGCGCACAGAGCGAGCGTGACTAAAAATACACGCACGCACAAAGTGAGCGTGACTCGAATTCACGCAAACACGTAAATACGTGTGCGTGACTAACGAGCAGTTTTACCACATGAACTATCTATCTCCGAAAACACGCTAAGTTGGTGGACCAAAACCCATGAATAGCCGAAAATGTAACAACTTAGATCTAGAGAAAACAAGCCACAGAAATCAAAAATGCCAAGCACTAAACTCTCTCAGGATCATGAGAGGAAGAGTAATGATCCATAGAAATGGATGAAGGAGAAACAAGATTGCACTTGCCTTCTCCTGCTGCTGGTAGGTGGAGAGTGATGAGAGGAAGAAGAAGTAATGGTGAGAATGAGTAATGAAGAGAGAGAAGAAGATAGGAGCTTTAAATAGCAAAGGGGGTGGTAGGTGGGAGACTTGTGGGCCGGGTTTAAGGGGGCCACCAAGCCGAAACCCAATAAGACTAAAGCAGGGAATAAAGCAGAAAGAAAAATACAGATAATAAAATTGCAGGAAATTAATTAACATGAAAATTAAAAAGCAGATAATTAATTAACATGAAATTATAGGAATTTAAATACAGGATAATACATGATAAATACTAAATAAATACTTATGAGTTGTACATGTATAAAAATATGCATTTCGGGAACGGGGAGTGACACATAGGCAAGTACATCTTGCTTTCACAATGAGAACCCATTTTTATGGTTCACTTATCTTCCTCTCGTAATTTTAAGAGAGTTTAGAACTTGGCATTTTGTATTTTGAAGTCTTATTTTTTGTAGATCTAGAAATTACTATTTTCAGATTTTTAGTGGTTTTGATCTATCAAACTTCCTTGTTTCCAAGTTTTGTTCGTTCCAGATTGTTGAGGTTGTGTTATATGCCATTCTGACCTATGGAAGTTCCATTGTCTGCTTGGAAATGAAGGTTTCATGGAATTTGGAGTTCGGGAGGGGTTTTTACGCTCACGTTATACGTGTTCGCGTAGTATCAATTTTTACGCTCACGTTATACGTGTTCGCGTAGTATCAATTTTTACGCTCACGTTATACGTATTCGCGTAGTATCAGCTTTACGCCCATGTTTTCACGTGCCAGCGTGATATCGAGCTCTACGTCCACGATCATTCGTGTTAGCGTAGATCTGTTTTTACGTAAGTCTACTTGGCCTGGCGTATTCCTTTACGCGTAACTTTATGTTTTACGCGCACAGTGCCTCAGGCGTAGACTCTAATCTTTTTACGCGTACTCCTTGGCTCGACGTAAAACGAGTTTTATGCTCAACCTTGTTCCTTTATTTGAGTGTACTTTCTGTACGCGTAACTTTATGTTTTACGCGTACTCTTCTAAGTTTGGCGTAAGACAAGTTTTACGCCCGACTCTATTTTATGCAAGCAGGCTTTTACGCAGGCAGGCTTTTTACGCGCGTATTGTTGCCTGAGCGTAAAGCTTGGGCATAGACTAGTCATGGCATAGATCAGCCTTAGCGTAATCTAACCTTGGTGTTCCTATTGCTCTATAATTTATTCGCTTTATGTTTCATGATAATTCTCCTATTATATCCTTACGTCTTTTTGCATGAACTCGATAATCTTGGCATGTTAATATTTTAATACATATGGTTGTGTAGAACGTGTCCTGTGTCTTGATTGGTTTATGGATACCCAGTATGACTGGAATTAAACCCTGAGAGTTGTAGACTCGACCCCACTGAATACTAGTTAACTTTCATGCCTTGTCACCATTGATAATGATTGTGACCTTGACTAATAATTGATCATGCGTTCCAAGTTGAAACTAAGAGACTGGCTAGTCGTCTTATTGAATTGAATGAATGAGACACGTTCATATTAAACTATGAACTATTGCAATCGATTGGCTGATCCCGAATATTGGCATACAGGCATGTGCAGGCTTCAATTTATTTTTCTACAAAAGTAGCATGTGTACTTTATGGTCAAAGCATGATTATTCCGTGATTAGTTTTGATTGTTGTATTACGCTATGTAAGACCTACAACCTAACTGTACGGGTATCGTTGTAGAGTTGTGCATACCGTACCCCGTACAAAGGTACTTATTCTGAATGACCATTATCCACAGCGTGGGATTTCACTTAACGTGGAGGCTACTAAGTTAAATAAAATAATGATTGCATAGAGAGAATGGATTCCCGAGTTCTTACATGGCAGCCCTCTTAGGACTATTAGTGCCCGACAGGCCGGCTGGTTCCCACAGATACTATAAATCTGCCACACGGGCAGGGAGCGGTATCTGCTTATATTATATTATTTATTGTCTATTGATGACGGACGTCCCGCTGGGACTCGTCTAATTCATGATTGGCGCAATTGATTGACTGGATAGACTAGCCTTGCTTGCTCATAGTAAGAACTGAGAAATCCTTATTGCATATTTCCAGGGTAACTTGGAACTTACAGTAGCAAGCCGTAGTAGTTGAATGGCCATTTAAATTGATTTGTTTGTGTACTGTATCTGCTCTGTTAACTAACTGAGAGGATCAGAATGTCAGGGCATGACGGGTCAACTTCTGTCCTTGTTTGGTTGGGAAGTTGGTTTGAAGTGTCGTGATATTATGTGAATCCTAGTAGCAAGCGGAGACCTATTTATCATATCCTTAACTCTTATCACTGGTTTTAGTTCTCATGTCGTGCTTCCTTTTGGTACTAGCTATTAGAGGGACCACCAAGCTTACTTCTACCTCCAAGATGGTCAATACTAGAGGGATGATCGCAGAAGGACTCGAGTGGGTTCCTTACTTCCTCGCTCGTTTTGTTATTTATCTTATACTTTGCCGTTTGGCACCGACATGTTAGTCGGATCATCTTGTACTTACTTTTAAATAATTGTAACTAAAGTCAGACTGCAGCTGATAACAGTTGTGTATACCTTGCTACATCATCTGGCTATGTTTTGTAATGCCAGATCTCAAGAACATTTTGACTGGGCGTTTCGGACGCCTTACTGCTTTATCTTACATGTTCTCTATTACTGTTTCTTGTTTGAATGATTGAGACAATAGATGTCGTGTAACCCTAGTGAGACTTTTATGTAGTATGTACCCCCTCGTCTTTTAGACAGCATTGATCGTATTATACGGTATTCATCTACCCGTAATACATAGCTGGCTGAGTCATTATCCCGCTCTCCAGTATTCTGGTTCTGGGGCGTGACACTTATGTGCCAATTCGGTTCGGTTTCGATTTTGCTTATTCAATTTTCGGTTCAATTCAGTTTTCGGTTCGATTTGAACCGAATTAGCCGAATGGTCACCCCTAGCTCAACCCGCCCCCTCCTCCCTCCGCTGGCCGGCTACCCTCCCCTCTCCTCTGGTCGGCCCCGTTTGACAAGCCCCCGCCACCGAAGAGAGGGGGGAGAGCGTGGGGGGAAGGATAAAATCGTATTTTTAGACGTATTTTAACGACTGTTGACGACAGGGGTACAAACTGAGCAAAAATAAAAATGTGATTTTTTTTGAAAAATTTTGACTTACCCTCCACTTGAATTATCCATATTAAGGGTGCACCCCACAATTTTGCATTAATGAATAAATACCCCCATTTTGGACGAAAATCGTCTAGGGCTAACGGTCAAAGGCTTTGACCCAAATTTTTTGACGAAATTACCCTTCCCATATTGTCTTCTTCCTCTTACCCTCCCCTCTCCCCCCTCCTCCTTCCCGCTGCCACTGCCCCCCTCCCTTCCCGCCGGGTGCCTCCTCCTTCCCCGTCCACCCCGACCGCTGCCCCTTCTCCCCGGCCATTGCCCCCTCCCATCCCCGTCGCTGCTGCTGCGACGACAAGGTTTTCACCAATGTACCTCATGGTTGCGTCGACACGGTCCATCAAGTCGAAGGTGATCACTGCAATATCTCCACTTAGGTACATTGGTGCGCCCGAGACCGCAAAGGCGTCTGCAGAGCTCCTCCCTGCTCCCGTAGGCTGGACTGGTCATTCAACCAGTGGAGGTCCTTCAGGTGGAACTTGACCGCCAGCGCTGCCCATCCCAACCCTCAGGGTTCTTACCACTACGACTCCATCCCCATCACCCGCACCATTAAGCTAGTCAACCGCGCCGGCACCATCAACGACAAGAAGTACACGCTCAACGGCATATCCCACAAGGACGCCGAGACACCCTTGAAGCTTGCCGAGTACTTTGGCATGGCCGGCAAGGTTTTCACCTATGACCTCATCAAGGACGAAACCCCCGACATGGAGATCCCCATCAGCATGGCCCCCAACGTGATCATGTGTGATCCCCATCAGCATGGCATGACATGGCATGGGAGGGGGCAGCGGTCGGGGGGGAGCTGCGGCCGGGGGGGACGGGGAAGGGGGCGTCGCCCGACGGAGAAGGAGGGGGGGGGCAGTGGCAGCGGGGAGGAGGAAGGGGGAGAGTGTAGTGCCCCGACCCGCAAAGTTAATCGGAGGAATCGAAACGCCGACGGCGTTGGAACTAAGCCTTGCAACGGCCCGCCCGGAGACATCGTTCAGGTGGGAGAGTTTCGGTGAACTTACTCCATCTTAGCTTGCACATAATAAATCGTGTTTTCAACTCGCACAAGTAGGCTAATGTAAAAGCTATGCACCAACATAGCTAAGGGAGTAATCCCGTCGGGTCGGAATGTCCTAAAACATGGAAAATGGTCCCACGGTCTGTATAGAAGTCGGCTCAGCGTGCTTTTAAATGACACTCGATCCTTTGTTCCCGTGGCTTGGGAGAAGGATGTTGGCTCAAGTTGCTAAGTTGCCCCAACACTCGAAATAGCCTAAGTCCTAGGCGTCGTCTGCGTGATTGCTTGTTAACGTAGGCACGGTCCCATTGTACAAGGCTTGGCATAGCCTTCGCATGTCCCGCACGGCTTAGAATAGCCTTCGTATGTCCCGTTGGTCCCGTCGATTCGTCCCGATACTTGAGTTTGCCTTAGCGAGGACGATTGCTCCTACGGGAGCGGGGCGTGACATAATGGTATCAGAGCACGGCTTTACGTCCTTGGACTTCATGTCGAATTTCTCAGTTTTGAAAGCTCGTCGTTGGAAAATAAGTGTACGCTCTCTCTCGATTGTCCCTCGACATGTCCATACAATAAGTCTAAATATTTTCGAAAGCTCGTACAAGCGTTCACTCAAACGCATCGATAGGCAAGGCCTTTGTGCCGAACGTTGCAAACTTGACTCGATTGAAAACACGTGCTAATATTAGCAAGTCGCGCGTGTGCCCGAATAGTACTACGTCGACCTTAGCAAGTCGCATGCATGCCTAATTAGTCCAAACGTCGACCCTAACAAATGAGCTTGCAAACTCAACATTTAGTCCGCACGGGATAGCTATGTACACGGCCTTTTGGCTAAGTTGTGTTTCGCGTCGTGCACCTCGACCCTTGGTGCAACGAATCACGAACGATATCAAGTATCGCTCGGTCGGGGGTGGAGATGCACTTAGAGTGTCTGTTGATAGGAATGCTATCGAGTTAACGCTTAGGCGTACACGAAGGATTGACTTGGATTTCGAGATATAGTGCGAACGACTTTGTGCGTCGGTACGACGCGAGCGACTACGCTAGTGATTCGTCGAACGAATCTAAGAGATGTCTTAGCGCATGATGCGAACTTGATTGAGGACTAGAACGGATGGCTCGAATCTGAGTGGTGTATGGATTTTTCTTGGAAATCATTCGAGCAGAAATTGAGGATTTCGAGTATGTCGGCGAGGCGATGCGATCGCGCAAAGCCTTAGAGCGCGTCACGTTTAGTTGGACGTGACTTCGTGTGTCTCGAACGAGCATCTCTTTCGGACGACTTGCGAGTAGGCAACGCGAGTAGAAATCGATATCGAAATGATTCGAACCGATGAATGAAAATGAATGGTCTTGATCGAGAAAACTTAGAGGAATCGCATGTACGATTTCGGATTGATACAAATGAAATGTGACTTGGGTTTTGAACGACGATCTTGAAATGAGCTTGAGGAATAGTGATCGAGCTTGATCTTGAATATCGAGGAAATTGTGGGATATCCAACTCGGACAATAGCATCAGTCGCACGACTCGAAATTGGTTGCAAGGAAGATCGTCAGGTTACACATATCGTCGATGGTATTGAGGCGTATCAGAGACCGATATACGATAACTCGGGGGTACTCTGACTCGGCAAATGATGAACGTGCAAATGTTACTGTTCCGATGGATGTTGTAATCGGGATATTGAAATGTATCGAGGAAAAGATAAACTTGGCTCGAGGATTTTCTGGTTGAACAAATGACGGGTAGACTGTCGAATCAAAATCTATCTCGGATGAAAATGAAAATGCTTGGATTTACTTCGACGATAACCCCAACATCGACATTCTTGTCTTATGTGAGCGCAATTCCAGCCTCGCACATGCGTCGCGCCGATTAGGGCGATCACTCCGCGTGAGCGCTGGTATGGTGATTCATACAGCGGGAGTGATCAAACTTGCTTGGCGTAGCAATTTGTATGCTTCGACTTGTGGTTTGACGCAAAGGTGACTCATGAATGAATCAGTGTGCTTGAGGATTGAGTAGGTCCAATCCGCGTATCGAGAATGAATGAGTCTAGACTCAAACAAGAGTTACGCCCCGATGAGAACGATTATTCTGCGGGCGCGTTGCATGGTGATTCATAAACCGTCGTGGATAATCGGACTCGCGTGAGATTGGGGAACAACGTATTGTCGAGCTAGATGACCTTGTGATCGAGTACACGAATTGGTTAGAGTTGGAGATTGAACGGATTTGAATTCCGTGCAACGAACGTGTTGATGCGAATAGGTGATCGTGCTCGATGTTTAGAAATCTGAGTGACGCGAGCTTGGGTAGAAAACCCCGTATTACTGACTATGATTTGACCCTAGGATTGAGGTCAGTGTTGGCATTATTGTTGGGGAACTATGATTCCAATCCTGACATTGACTTAGCCTCGAAAAGATTGGCCTAGCGGTTAGGCGAAACGTCCCTGTTGCAAGTGTTATCAATCGAAGGATTGATCTTGAGGATTAGTTTAAATGGATAGTGTAAATCACGAATGTAGGAAATCCTGCTCACGAGACTCGGCTGACATGCATATATTTCAGGGACGCCTGGGTATGTGCACGATGCGACTCGAGTGAAAATGACAACTCTCTATCATGCGGCTTGGTTAAATGCATGTATTTTGGGGACGCTTGGAATGCGTGCACGATCCAGCCAAGTGATACGTTGAGTTCAAACACGACTGGGGAACGAGAGTGTCGAGATCTTGAAATCGTGTTAACGGAAAGATTGATAAGTCGTGCGAGCGTAGCTCGGAATCGAAGGAACGCGTAGGCGAGATGCATACGAATAAGTCTTGGCCATAGAAATGGTAGGGTGGCCTGCCCTCAGGAAAGTCTCGAGGACGAGACTTGTTCTGAGTGGTGTATGTTGTAGTGCCCCGACCCGCAAAGTTAATTGGAGGAATCGAAATGCCGACGGCGTTGGAACTAAGCCTTGCAACGGCTCGCCCGGAGACATCGTTCAGGTGGGGGAGTTTCGGTGAACTTACTCCTTCTTAGCTTGCACATAATAAATCGTGTTTTCAACTCGCACAAGTAGGCTAATGTAAAAGCTACGCACCAACATAGCTAAGGGAGTAATCCCGTCGGGTCGGAATGTCCTAGAACATGGAAAATGGTCCCACGGTCTGTATAGAAGTCGGCTCAGCGTGCTTTTAAATGACACTCGATCCTTCGTTCCCGTGGCTTGGGAGAAGGATGTTGGCTCAAGTTGCTAAGTTGCCCCAACACTCGAAATAGCCTAAGTCCTAGGCGTCGTCTGCATGATTGCTTGTTAACGTAGGCACGGTCCCATTGTACAAGGCTTGGCATAGCCTTCGCATGTCCCGCACGGCTTAGAATAGCCTTCGTATGTCCCGTTGGTCCCGTCGATTCGTCCCGATACTTGAGTTTGCCTAAGTCATAGGCGTCGCCCGCATGAATGCTTAACAAAGCATGCACGGTCCGGTCCCGCAAGGCTTGGCATAGCCTTCGCACGTCCCGCAAGTTAAGTCATCTTTGTACGGCTTGTTGGCTTAAGTCTAGGCACCCAAGACTTGGTTGTTAAGTCGACCCCGTGCCTAGCACGTTCCCTCGATGCGTAGCTCGGCGTAGCCTTCGCTCGTCGAGTCATTGCCCGTATAAGTCAACAAGAGTTGCTCTAGGCTAACGAAGCCATTCCTAGCGCTATCCCGCTCTAGCTGCGGTTGTCAAGTCAAGTAGTCCCTTGAGAACAAGGCTCGTCGTATAAGTATATGACTTGAGCGTTAGCGTCGCCTAGAGAACCATGCCTGTCTAAGGCACGAGCCACGGCCGAATACTTTTAAGCATGCCGGTTCCGTCCGGTCATGTCCTGCTTGAATACTTTTAAGCATGCCGGTCCTGCCCGGTCATGTCCTGCCTGAATACTTGATAAGTCCCGCACACGAGATTGGTCCCGTGGCTTGGGAGTCTCGATAGAATAAAGGAATACACGGACATGTTAAGGAAAGACTGGATAGATTGGATAGATCGAGTCTTGCATGGTCATGGACAACTTGTCGACAAGGTGTAGTCTTCTCGGGTGATCTCCTCCGGGGCACCGGGATCATCCGCCCGGGAGAAGCGAGTGTGGCTCAAAGTAGGATGCTGGATGACCGCATGGGAGTATCGGCGCTTCCGGGGCTAGCTACCCTTAGAAGGGCGGACCGATACCCCCGTCGAGCCATGTCCAAGATAGCTTGAAATTGCTAGTGACCACTCATGTAGATGTGTCGGCAATAGCGGCACACCGCGTGTATGCCTTTGGATTGTGTCTAGAACTTGAATGCTTGTCTTGTCGGGAACACAATGTTGGGCCTAAGACTGGGCTGCAGCATAGGCACCGTGCTTGGCACGATAGATGGCGTCGGAATGTAAATGGAAAGTGATACTATGGTTTACAAGTCTTGTCTAAGTTAGCAAATGGGTCTAACGGGAAGGCCGCAAGGCGGTAACACGATAAGTCTGGATAACTTGCGAGGCGCGGCCTCAATCTTGAAGCACGAGCAAAGTCTAAGTAAAGTCTAAGGCACGGCCTGCACGAGTCGTCCCGTTGCCGTCCCTGGGCACTTGAATCGTTAGCACAAGAATTGGTCTAGTGGCGCTTGAGTTTAATCAAAGGTCCTGGCACGGCCGAGTTCACGTGAATTGCCCCTAGACAAAGCACAGTCTTGAACAAGTCTAAGTTTGGAATAGAATGTGGCACGACCCTGCCGTCCCGCCTTGAAGTTTGGTCAAGTACCTAAGCGATGAGGCACTGCCTCGATCAAAACACACGTTGGCAAGATAGCACGACCATGTCGTTGCACGTCGAGGCGTCAAGTCTTAAAATGCATTCTAAGGCAAGACTAGGAAGACAATAGAAAGGAACTTAAGCTGCACAAAAGTAAATGAACGTGTCGGTTATGTATGGGTGGGCGAGAAGCTCACTCCACCAGTACAGTGGTACTGATACCCACACAGTGTTTCATGTGCAGGCACAGGTAGAAGCTCGTGGCGCAGAGCTCGCTTGGATGCGTCGAGGCACGGAGTTCCTTGGCAAGTCGAAGCGTGCGGTCGCGTGATCTGAAGACTTATACAGGGCATAATGTATGGACATCGCCTTCCGAAGCTTCCGCTGGATTCAAGCATTGTATCGAGAGATGAGAGAGAGCAGAGTGACTTGTAAATGAGTAAAAAGTGAGCCTGAGAGACTTGTAATTGGCCTTGCGCCCATAAATGTAATCCTGTATTCAATATCAATAAATAGATTCTTTTGAGTTACTTGTGTTCATATATGTTCTTCTTTAAATTTTTGCTGTAATGATTCAATGTTTCTGCTTGGGACTTCTGTGCGACGACCCCGTCGCCGCCGATGTAATCGGCCGTTATGGAACTGCCTTGCACGAGCGCAATCTAGGCTCGTGCGGCATCACGCCTTAGCGAGGACGATCGCTCCTACGGGAGCGGGGCGTGACAGAGAGGGGAGGGGGGGAGGAAGAAGACAATGTGGGAAGGGTGTTTTCGTCAAAATTTTTGGGTTAAAGCCTTTGACCGTTAGCCCTAGACGGTTTACGTCCAAAGTGGGGGTATTTCTTCATTAATGCAAAATTGTGGGGTGCACCCTTAATATAGAAAATTTAAGTGGGGGGTAAGTCAAAAATTTTCATTTTTTTTATAATAAGGGGTCTCCAAATGCAAAAACACAAATCTAAGGAGGATTTCTTTGCACTTTATCCGAAGATTGGGAGGATAATACTAATTAAAATAAAATTGGGGGGGGGGTGAAGTAGAGATATGATTAACAATTGAGGGAATAAATACAAATAACTCTAAATATATGCAAGCAATCATAAATGAATGCATACAACCATTTTATTTTTGAGTTATTTGTATATACCCCCCCAATTGCTAATCATATTTCTAATCCCCCCCCCAATTTTATTTTAATTAGTGTAACCCCCCCAATCCTATGGTAAAGTGCAAACAAATCCTCTTTAGATTTTTGTTTTTGCATTTGAAGACCTTTTGTTTAAAAAAATGCCACATTTTAATTTTTGTTCAGTTTGCACCCCTGTCGTTAAAAGTCGTTAAAATACGTCTAAAAATAAGATTTTTTCCCCTCCCTCCTCTCTCTCCGGTGGTGGGAGCTTGTCAAGCGGGACCGAACAGAGGAGAGGGGAGGGTGCCGGCCAGCGGAGGGAGGAGGGGACGGGTCGAGCTAGGGGTGAGCATTCGGTTAGTTCGGTTCAAACCGAACCGAAAACCGAATTGAACAGAAAATCGAATAAGCAAAACTGGAACCGAACAGAATTTGCCCATAACCGAATCAAACCGAACCAAATTAAATTGGTTTGATTTTCGGTTTATTCATTTTTTGGTTTATTTGCACATTTTTGTTAATATATATAGTACTAAAATATACCTAAATTTATTTAGTATATATCTGTAGTATATACATATATATATATATACATATTAATTTAGTATATACCTCGGTTTTGGACCGAAACCGAAATCGAATAAAAAAATTTAGTATTTTTAAAACCAAAACCGAACCGTTTTTTTTAAATCGAGCCGAATCTCTTATTCGATTCGGTTCAATTTTCAGTCCAAAACCGAATAATGCTCATCCCTAGGTCGAGCATGGCCGGCCAGCGGAGGGAGGAGGGGGATTGGGGGGGCTGGCCAGCGGAGGGAGGAGGGAGCGGGTCGAGGGGGCCGGGCAGTGGAGGGAAGGGGGGGGGGGTCGAGGGGGACCGAATAAGAAAAAATCGAACCGAACCGAATCGAAATTCGATTCGGTTTAAAAAAGATTCGGTTCGATTTCGGTTTTGAAAATACTAAATTTTCTTATTCGGTTTCGGTTTCGGGTTTCTGTTTCGGTCCAAAACCTAAAACCGAATAAGAAAATTTAGTTTATATATATATATATATATATATATATATATATATATATATATATATATATATATATATATATATACTAAATAAATTTAGGTATATTTAAGTACTATATATATTAACAAAAAATTGAATAAACCGAAAATTGAACCGATTTAATTCGGTTCAGTTTGATTCAGTTATGGGCCAATTCGGTTTCGGTTTTGCTTATTCGATTTTCGGTTCAATTCAGTTTTCGGTTCGATTTGAACCGAATTAACCGAATGTTCACCCCTAAATCAAAGGAGGGTTTCTTTGCACTTTATCCGAAGATTTTCGGTTCAATTCAGTTTTCGGTTTCGGTTTTGCTTATTCGATTTTCGGTTCAATTCGATTTTCGGTTCAAAAACACAAATCTAAGGAGGGTTTCTTTGCACTTTATCCGAAGATTGGGGGGTAATACTAATTAAAATAAATTTGGGGGGGAAGTAGAGATATGATTAACAATTGGGGGGATAAATACAAATAACTCTTTATTTTTTCATATTCCACCATAATAAAATGAATGCCTTGTTCATGAATGCTCATAAATACAACGTGACCATTTAATATGAAGATATTCCAATGATCCTGTTGTTTTATTTAGTGGTGGGATTGTATATGTTGTTTACCAATCTTATTAGTCCGTGTAAATTACATAATCGTCTCTTATAATTAATTTTAACAACCATTTTAAACAATAAATTTGGGTAAAAATATATTTGGAAAAAAAATCCACGGTGAAATATTTTTTTTTGTAATATAGTAGAATAGATAAATAATTTTATGATGAAACTGTATTTTTTTCAATATATACTAGATGTCATTTGCTTGCGTTGCATGCGGATTTTGTCCGTGTTTTCTCTCACTTTTAAATATATACTTGTATGGCAATCTATATTAAAATAGTATAAAATATTTTAAAGTAAATATGTTTTTGAGATTGGTGAAAATTTATTGTAGTTAAAAGTGTGTGATTACTATTGGTTAGTAATTATGTCAGTAGAACTGTGTGTAATTTACACATTTTATCATTAGTTTATATATATATATATATATATATATATATATATATATATATATATATATATATATATATATATATATATATATATGTTAGAGAAGGATATTTTTGGAACATAAAAGTTTCGCGTTGAAGTCTAAAACTTTCGGTATTATACATAGGATAAGTTGCAAAAAATTCCTCGTTAGATCTACGCCGTTTGCGTAGAAAGACCTATTAGACAAATTTAGCAGCTTGTCCCTCCTTAGATTTTCGCGCGAGCAAAAAGCTCCCTACCGTCTGTTGACCGTTAGAAATAGCCGTTAAGTCCATTTTTTTAAAAAAAAATAGAAAATACCGAAACTACCCCCCCTTTCCTAAACTCCCCTACCGCCGGGCAGCCCCCCTCCTCCTTCCGGCCAGCCCCTCCTCCCCGTCGACCTCCTCCTCACTGATCCTCACTGCAGGCCAGCCCCCCTCCTCACCGCCCCCTCCCTCCTCCTTCCCGCCAGCCTCCTCCTCCTCCTCCCCAGGCCAGCCCCCCTTCTACCCGTCCCCTCACTCCTTTTCCCCGCCGGCCTTCTCCCCTCCGTCCTCCTTCCCACCCCCTCTTCCTTCCGGCCGGCTAGCCCCCTTCCTCCTCCTCCTTGCCGGCCAGCCCCCTCCTCCCCGTTGGCCTCCTCCTCACCGCCCCTTCCTCCGAACCGCAGGCCAGTCCCCTTCTCCCCGCCCCCTCCCTCCTCCTCCCCGCCAGCCTCCTCCTCCTCCCCAGGCCAGCCCCCCTCCTCCCAGCCCCCTCCCTCATTCTCCCCGCCAGCCTCCTTCTCCCCCCTTCTCTTCTCTGCCACCCCTCCTCCCCGCCCCCTCTTCCTCCCCGTCGGCTAGCCCCCTCCTCCTCCTCCCCTCACCACCGGAGAGAGGGAGAGAGCGGGAGGGGGGGGAGTGAGAGAGGGATAAAATGGTCATTACATACTCCACTTAACACCAGTTAACGGAAATGGAGCAAAATGAGCATATTTCATACTTTTATGAATGTTAAGAGCATGGGAACTTTTAGTACAAAAAGCAGAAATTTAACGAGGGTTTTTTTTTGCACTTTACCCTTATATATAAGAATTTAAGCATATTTTGATATAAACAATGTTAGAGAAGGGTACTTTTAGAATATAGAAGTCTCACTAAAAAAATTTGTCAGATTAGCGACGTTCCAAAACGTCGCTAATCTCGGCCAAAACGTCGCTAACCTAAATTAGCGACGTTTTGGAAACGACGGAAAAAAGCGTATCGCTAATCGAGAAAACGTCGCAAAACGTCGCTATGGCGACGTTAGTTAGCGACGTTGATAACGTCGCTAATTAGCGACATTATTTGCGACGTTCTCACGTGGTTGCTAATTAGCGACGCAATTTGCGACGTTATTGTGTGGTCGCCGTTTAGCGACACTTTTGCGACGTTTTGGCGACAACGTGCTGACATCAGATTCGGTGCCACGTGTTGCCACGTCAGCAATTTAGCGACACTTTTAGCGACATTCATTAACGTCGCAAAAATTTAGCGACACTTATTAACTTCGCTAAAAACGTCGCTAAGTTAAAAAAATATAAAAAAACAGAATCCAGAATGCAAATGGAGCTGGAGCTTGAGCCAAAATACAGAATCCAAATACAAAATACAGAATCCAATCCCTGGGTTCGCCGACCCCCCGGTGGAACAATCAACACCGGCACGCACAATACATTCCAGAATATACAAAAAATATAAAGAAAAAAATAATATCCTCAACGAACAAAGTCAATAATATCCTCAACGAACAAAATCAATATCCTCAAATACGTACAAAGTCAATATCCTCAACGAACAAAGTGAATATCCCCAAATACGTACAAAGTAAAAAAATATAGTACAGTCCGAAAATGCAAAAATAAAACTGCTGATCGCTTGGAGCTGGAGCTGGACCCGGAGCTGGAGCCGGAGCTGGAGGAGGAGCACCACCAGATAACTGTCGTCGCAACGCCAGGATCGTCTGATACTCCTCCGGTGACAACAGGTGGACGAGCATGTCCTCCCGTGCACCGCCGGATGTAGACGATGCTCCCAGCGTACCAGCAGACGGTCGCTCCGTAGCCATCTCCTGGAATTGCTGCATCTGCTCGACCAACCGCTGCGTAGCCTCCTGCGTAGCGCGGGTCATCTGTCGCAGCGCCTCAGTAGTCTTCTCAAGCCTCTCAAAGCGTGAGATGACCGCAGAATCATCTATATGAGGCACCACCATCCTCTGCAGCATCTCGTCACGCAGAGCTGCGATCTGCGTATCGACACTCTGCTAGTGGAGGAGTGACTCCTCAGTCTGTACGGGGCCGGGCACACTAGTGGCGGTCGTAGAGGCCTGTGATGCAATGAAAGCACCATAGGAGCCCGTACCATAGTACGTACCCCTATGCATGCCACCAACGGCCCTCATCCACAGCACGTCATCTGACTGAGCTGCGACGGCCGGGGGCTGCTGGGAAGTGCTAGCACCAACTCCCTCTGACCGTGTCGGCTCGGCCTCCCTAAGCCTCAAAAACTTGGCCTAGAATAACATCTATATGAATTCTCACGTGGTCGCTAAAAATTAATATTAATGAACTAGCATTAAGTAAAACTTCAAAAACTCGACCTACAAATAACATCTATATGAATTCTCTACGTAACTAAAAATTAACATTAATGAACTAGCATTAAGTAAAACTTACGTAGGTGTCCTGGGCCTTGTCGTCTACGAACCGCTCCCCCTTCGTGTGCGTGGCGAGGAACAAGGTCACCATATTCGGGCCTTCTCCCGATTCAACCTGTTATAAAATTATTATATGAATTGTCAGTTAAGTTGAAAGAAATATATTACTATAAAGTATTAATTATGGGTATACGGTGAGATATGTATCATATGAGTGAAGAAATCCATGATGGACCGTGACCCACCACACCACTGCGACCCCGCCTGTCGTGCTCTTTAAGACTTCGCGGACTTCTCCTTGTAGGTTCCCTCATCGAATCTCCCTTTTGGTTGAGGATCGCGTCCCTAATGAGCTTGCTGGCGACGCTGGAAAAAATAGACTCGACAGCAACGGCGCGGTGGGAAGGAAAGAAGTAAGTCCGCTGAAAAATCATAGAAGTACGTAAGTTATAACATAACATACTAAATGTTAAAAGAAAATAAACTTTTACGTACCGAGAAGTGCTCAAACCAGAAGGCCTTCTTGTCGGCCGGGACATCCCTCCAGTTGATCCAGGGCCTCTCGTAGTTTTGTCGCAGGAATGTACCCAGCGACCGGTGTACGGAGGAGAGATAATACCTGTAAAATAGAAATTAAAATTTATTAAACAAGTTTATAATAAATTTAAACAAATTAAATGTAACAATATTTTTACTTACCGCTTGGTCCGAGTACATGCCCAAATCTCTAACCTCAGATCCCCCTCCGGGCGACACGGAGGATCTGTCTCAAATGGGAGCTGCAGCCTGCCCCTGCCCCTACCCCTGCCCCTGCCCGCAGCCTGTTCCTCAGCCTCGGCCTCGTCCTCGGCGTGGGCCTCGCCATCGCCCTCGCCCTCGGCGTGGGCCTCGGCCTCGGCCTGCTCCTCAGGAGTGGGGTCGGCCTCTGGAATACTCGACGGTACTGGCTGTGTAGAAGAAGAAGGCCCTAGCCTGGAACTGCTAGAGCCGGGTATGGAGACACTGTCGGCGACTAGACCGCTAGTGTATACTGGAGTGCGGGAGGATGACGAGTCGGTAGGAGGAGTGGTAGATGGAGACTATCGACCTCGTTGACTCCCACCAACACCGGAACCAAAGGATCCACGTCGAGCCATATCTGAGAAAATACAGAAGTAAACGATACTACATCTAAAAAAACAAAAGTAAACCATACTACATCTGAAAAATAACAAAAGTAAACCATATTACATCTAAAAATTAAATATATTCGATCCTCTTCTGAAAATTCATCTTGTTCCGAGTCCTCTTCCTCTTCCTCTTCACTTCTATCAACTTCCTCTTCACTTCTATCAACTTCCTCTTCCTCTTCTGATACTTCTACCTCTTTCAATTGATGAAACATGTCATGAGGAACTTTCGTTGAGTCCACATCGATAATATTTGTAATAAGAGGTTGTTCGTCTTCCTGATAAGCTATCTCGTCGACATCGAAGGTATTCCGAGCTTTAGTCTTACAGATTGCCCACCAATCTGATCTCCCGGCTCCTCGTTTTGGATAGCTGGTAAAGTAAACTAGCTGAGCCTGGCTTGCTAGAACAAACGGCTCATAAGCTTGATATCGACGGCGATAATTTATGTCAACAAGACCATATTTGTCAACTCTCCAACCTTGACCTTGGATCGGATCGAACCAGTCACATCTGAACAAGACGATTTACAAGGTTCTATAGCATAATTGTATGTCAGTTCCACAATCTTCCGTAAGACGCCAAAGAAGTCATTGCCTGGGTCGACGTCTTTGTAGTTTGAAGATTTTATGCACAAACAGCTATTCTTCGTAGAATCCAAATCCAAGAAGTCGTCTCTTATTCGAGCATTTGTTGACTTGAACCTGAAGCCATTTACGCAGTAACTTGGCCAGGTCTTCACTTGATAAATTGGTCCCTTGGCTAGAGTTTTAATATACTCATTCTCAAGGATTGCCTCCGGACGATCAACCTAAATACCAAATAAACGATGCTAACTTAATTATTCTGTGCAAGTATATACGTACAGAAAAAGTAAATTGTGAAGATATTCGTACATATGCTCTCAACCAAAAAGAAAAATGAAGTCTCATTTGCAGTTCTACTTCCTCCTCGGTTGCGTACGGATTGTTGGACGTTACCTCATCCTTAAACATGCTGAAAAGCAACGAAGCATAGGTATATTAGTTATATCGAGAAGCAACGAAGCACGCAAAATAATTTTACTTACCCCTCTAGCTTGTCTACTTCTTTCTCGTCGCAGTTGAGCAA
Source organism: Iris pallida (assembly GCA_029216955.1). Lineage (NCBI taxonomy): Eukaryota > Viridiplantae > Streptophyta > Magnoliopsida > Asparagales > Iridaceae > Iris > Iris pallida. The sequence continues at coordinate 12,839,244 of JANAVB010033820.1, read as the reverse complement.
TACATATAACATTGCAACGCTAACCTCGTCGTCATTTAGATATCTTTTTTTTCATTTTACCAGATGGTTTTCCGTAGGCAGTAAATACTTTCAGCTTTGCCTCAATACCAACTTCATAGCCGTCGTCGTTTCTGGGAGCTCTTGTTCTGTTTGTAGCAATATGAGGCTGAAAATACATAGAACAGAAGTTTAAAATCTCCTCAAGAACATATGCTTCATAAATAGAACCCTCCACCCATGCCTTATTTTTCACCTTCCTCTTGAGGTGGTTCAACTGTCGCTCGAACGGGTACATCCAACGATATCCGACAGGTCCAGCAACAAGAGCCTCATGGATAAGATGAATCGGCAAATGCTCCATTGAGTCAAAGAATGCAGGAGGAAAAACTCTCTCAAGTTTGCAAAGTGTTACCACAATGTCCTTTTCTTGCTTCTCTAAACGATCGACGAGCAACTTGCAAGAACAAAGATCTCTGAAGAATATGCTAAGCTCTGTTAATGGATCCCAGACTACCGACGGAAATAATTCCTGAAATGCAACAGGAATTAACCTCTCCATGAATACGTGGCAATCGTGGCTCTTCATTCCGGTCAGTTTACACTCCTTTATGTCGACACATCTTCTTAGATTGGAGACGTATCCGTCCGAAAATTTCAAGTCCTGGATCCATCTAAAAAGTCTCACTTTGTCCTCATTATCCAGCGAGTAGATTGCCTTAGGCTGCAAAAGCTTTTCCTTTCCGTTGTCTATCATGTGCAATGTAGGGCGTCTGTATATTTTGTCTAAGTCCAATCTAGCCTTCTGATTGTCTTTTGTCTTTCCCTTGACGTCCATTACAGTATTAATTATGTTATTAAACACGTTCTTCTCGATATACATGACGTCAAGGTTATGTCTAATCAGATTTGTGCTCCAATATGGCAAATCCTAGAATATACTCCTTTTGGTCCAGTTATGATCTTCGCCAAATCTCTCCAACGGTTGCTCGTTGTAGGATCTTCAATAGCACTTGGGATTTCTTTTACTTGCTCCCATGTGTCCTCTCCGGACCACATTGGCGGGGGATCGTCCTTCTCCATAGCTCCGACACGGAAAGTAGTTCTGTTTCTACGGTACGGATGGTCTTTCGCCAAGAACTGCCGGTGACAATCAAAGAAGCATGGCTTTCCTCCGTGTCTCAAACGAAAAGCCTTAGTGCGGTCCATGCAATACGGACATGAAAGCCGACCATGAGTGCTCCATCCAGATAACATTTCATAAGCCGAAAAGTCATTGATTGTCCACATTAGTGCTGCCCGTATCTGAAAATTTTGTTTTTTTCGAAGCATCATACGTGTATGCCCCTATTTTCTATAGCTGCTTCAGCTCATCTATCAACGGCTGTAAGTACACGTCGATATTCCTCTTCGGGTTGTTCGGACCGGAGATGATAATAGTTAAGAACATGTAAGGTGTCTTCATGCACATCCAAGGCGGTAGGTTGTACGGAGTGAGGATTACCGGCCAGCATGAATATTGGAAGCCTGAAAGACCAAATGGGGTGAAACCATCAGAGCAGAGCCCAAACATTATATTACGCGCATCAGAAGCAAAATTAGGATATGCTCGATAGAAGTGCTTCCACGCTTCTCCATCAGATGGGTGATCCAACACTCATTCGGTCTATTGTCGCTTGTGCCAACTCATATTTTCGGCAGTCTCTTTCACCATGAACAACCTCTGCAACCGCGACGTCAACGGCAAGTAGTGCATTGAAGCAGTCGGTCTTCTAGACTTGCCTGCAGTAGTTGGCTTGTAGTGATCAGCACCATAGAATCCACACACTTCTGCATCCTTGTGATCTTTGTAGTAAAGCATGCATCCGTTCTGACATCAATCGATCTTGTCGTATCCCATCCAGAGGGATCTCACCATCCTCTTAGAGCGGTAGAAGTCTTTCGGTAACTTGGCACCCTCCGACAAGATATCGGTAATCAACTCGAGCACTCTATTGTAGCATTCTTGCGACATGTTAAAGTCAGACGTTATGCTCAAGAGCCGAATGATCACCTCTAACGATGAATGGTCCTCACAACCAGGGTACAAAGGAGTCCTTGTATTCTCCAGCAACTCCATGAACTTCGCGGCATTAGCATTCGGTGCCTCCTCAGCTGCGTCACGATTGTATGGATCGAAACTAGGCCCCGCAGCGTCGAAGACCATGTTTACGTACTCATTGTCGACACCAGTTCGGTTGTGGACATTCATATAAGGCTCCACATAAGGCTCCACATAAGGCTCCACTTGGAATGCTAAAGGTACAAGCTCTCCGTGTGCGATCCATTGGTAGTAATTCGGAAGGAAACCCTTTGTGTATAAGTGATATGTCACATCCAATTCTGGTTGAAACTTCATGTTCCGACATTTTGCACACGGACACTTAATGTCCATGCCGTCCATGGATTGAGGAAACGCCTTCGCGAATTGGAGGAATTGTTCTACTCCGACGATATATTCATCTCGTACACCGCACCTGTCATCTCGAATGCGGTTGTACATCCACGAACGGTCTAGCAGATACATGGATATAACCATTTCTAGATATCTGCAAATATGAATAAACTTCCAAACTAAAACGAATATACTACATACTACATACATAAATATATACTGCGAGCCCCCTAGGGGCCCCACCCCGAGCAGCAGACCCCCCAACCCCACGAGCAGCAAGAAGGTCCTAACCCGACGTACGACCGTGACTCGGGACCATTCCTATGAGTATCGGGATCAAGGAAAATAGACGACGGCATTAACCAACCAACAAACTACGTGTTACAAATATCGGCACTACCAGTGGTTTCGAATCGGAGTATCAGATTTTTCGGTGTCAGAAAACAAATAATTATTACTAAATTATCAGATTTTTCGGCACAATCGGTGCCCCTGACCCAGCCCCCCCGCACCCCTCCCCCCTACACCACCCCTAACCCTAACCCGAACCCTATCCCTAACTCCTCCCCCACCAGCACCCCCTCCCCTCCCCAGCCCCCCCTCACCCTCCTGCTCCCCTCCCCCACCAACCACCCCTAACCCTAACCCGAACCCTTACCATAACCCTCCCCTCCCCCCAACCTCCCCCGCCCTCACCCCCCAGCCGCCCTCACCCCCTCGCCCCTCCCCCCCGTCCCCACACACCCACCCCTAACCCGAACCCTAACCCTTCTCTCCCCCAGCCCCCTCCTCACCCCAGCCGCCCTCACCCCCCCTGTCCCACCCCCAGCCACCCCCAACCATTCCTTACCCCCAACCACCCGCACCCCCCTGCCCGTCCCCCCGAGCCACCAGTACCCCCCAACCACCAACAACCAAAAAATAGAGAGAGAGAGAGAGAGAGAGAGAGAGAGAGAGAGAGAGAGAGATAGAGGGAGTCACGTACCGGAGAGGGAGGAGAGTCGCCGGAGAGAGTGAGAGCGCCGGAGAGAGTGAGAGTGAGAGTGCCGGAGGGAGAGAGTGAGAGAGTAAAATGGGGGGGGGGGAATGAATCGGAGGGAGGGAATTTCATTTATTAGAATTTAGCGACGTTCACACTAACGTCGCTAAATTAGTCGCTATTAGCGACGTCATAGCGACGTTTCGCGACGACTAGCTCATGTAACTAATATACGTCGTTATCACGTCGCTATTTTCGTCGCTAGTAGCGACTGTTAGCGACGTTTCAATTATACGTCACTAATTTTCACAATTTAGCGACGTTTTACGAACGTCGCTAAATTTACGTCGCTAATTGAGCAGATTTTAGTAGTGTCTAGCCTACCGGTTAAGACCGATGCCCCCCCCCTCCCGTATGAGGTTGCGGGTTTGAGCAACGGGGGTGCCATTTAATTTTTCTTTAGGAGAATTAAGTATTGGGGTGGTGGTTGGGTGCACTGTGCGGTGCGTGGTGCGGCACGGTGCAGCTTCGGCTGGGATTAGGGGTGAGCATTATTCGGTTTTGGACCGAAAATCGAACCGAATCGAATAAGTGATTCGGTTCGGTTTCAAAAAAATTCGGTTCGGTTTCGGTTTTCAAAATACAAAAATTTCTTATTCTGTTTCGGTTTTGGTTTTGGCTTTCGGTCCAAAACCGAATAAGAATTATACAATTACGTAAATATCCTAAATTTTAAAATGTGTATATTTTAAAAATAATAATTCTATGTATGTGTTTTGAATTTCAACTTTGATAATTGAACAACTAGTCCAACTTTGTGCTTAACTTTGAAATTCAACAGATGTGTGTATAAAAATTATAATTTTAATATGATTTAATCACGATCTCAACTTTGGGTCCGATCCATTAGTTCCAACGAACAAACCGAACAACCCGAATAAACCGAATTTATTATTTGGTTCGGTTTCGATTTTGGCAAATTCGGTTTGGCTTCGGTTTTGAAATTTTAGAATTTTGGTTTATTCGGTTTTGACTAAATCGGTTTGGTCGAAATCGAATAGACCGAATGCTCACCCCTTGCTGGGATGGGATCTTCGGGTTAGGAATTGTAATAAATTTACCTTCTTAGAAAAGGAAAAAAAAAGGTTACGGTGTCCGATACAAAATTATATCTACACAACACTTGACGTCTTGGCCTTGGTCTCATTTCTCACTCCGCCCATGCGGCACACAATAATTCCTACTGAAGCATGCATCAGGCGCGGACGTTGGGATCGTCGTTGTGTGTGTATTATTACTGCTGTAAGAGAGGGAATGTTAACTTGCTATATATTTCTTTGGTGCCATTTAGAGATTAGGTCTCCTGAATTGTTGTTCTCCGCTATTTAAGTAAGAAGGGATTGGACTGTGACAAAGAAAAGACTACCCTCGTTTGGTACACTATAATATAATCGTAATTATAATATATTCAAATGAAAAAAAAAATTATTTTTTCTATTTAATTATATTACGATTAAATTACAGTGAATCAAACAGGATCTAAATAATTCGCCTATAAAACAATATGGTTAGTAGGGCTGGCCGGAGCTTAATGACCAACGGAAGGGCCATAGACCTCCATTTTTTTAATAAAATTTAAATTTTAGATATTAATACCTTAAAAAGTATAATCCATGACCTTACTTATGGTTGTATAGTGCTCCCAAGCATCATGTGCAATTTTCAGGCCGTTTGACCTTACTCGATATCTCTTCTTGGACGGCTAGGTGGCTTTGAGCCACGGCCTAATTCGAAAAAAAAGATATCTCAAAAAAAATATATATATGTATATATTGAGTGGGATTCAAAGGGTGGCTACCAACCTAATTAACAGAAAACGTCTTCTAACCGAAAAGTTTTACTAAATTTGCACAGAACAGAAAAAAAAAGTTAAGAAAAATTACGAGAAAATGTTTGCGGAAATTAACAGAAAATATCAAACATAAAAAAAAATTATTTGACATCAGTGACATTGGCGTCATTCGACACTGATGCCAAATATTTTAAAATAATGTTCGACGTCAGTGTAAAAGACGAATTAAATTTTTTGGCACCAGTGGACTGGCGCACAAACCCAAAAAATAAAATAAAATATATGCATGGCGCCAGTGATAGTAACGTCGGATTTAAAGAAAAAAATGGTCGCATATCTTATTAGGATGGTCGCATATCTTCTTAGGATGGTAGTATACGAACTGAAGAATGGTCTCCGCTATAATTATTCTTCCTAATAAAATTCCATCAAACAAGTATGTGAACACATCAACTTAGGTCCTTGTCGCATATCTTCAGGTCCTGATGGACCACATGTTGCAACTTGCAAGTATAAGTTGGTCAGATACAGCCTTTGAGAAACAAGATCAACTAACATTACCTTTTTAGAATCCGGCGCAAGTGTCCACATATATATATATATATATATATATAAAAAAAAATATATATATATATATATATATATATATATATATATATATATATATATATATATATATTTGGAACTAGGTAAATTGTTTTCTGGAATCGCTCCCACTGGGATTCGAACTCCTGACCACTTGGGCCGCATGCATCTCTCTTAACCACTAGGCTAGCTAGAGGTCATTTGCATATATATATATATATATATATATATATATATATATATATATATATATATATATTGCACATCCTTTCAAGAGGTTGCAGGTTCGAGCAACGGAAGAAACATATTTAATTTTATGTGAAGAAATAAATGTGAGTGCGAGACGGATGCTGTGAAATACAAGTGCTGGTGCGGACCTTCGGGTCGAACCTAATGCGGGGAGATACAAGTATGAGTGTCATGGCACACACAATGTTTATAAAATCCGTTTTACAAATATTGATATCATTTTATGTAGCAAAGATAACATATAACCAAATTTATTTAAAAAATTATTATAATTATCTTCGATTCGATATTTTGTATCTAGAAATATTGATACAATCTCATTTAATAAAGAAAACATCAAACCAAACTTACTCAACAAAAATATTAATTTTCTAATAGTAAATCACTCAGGTGACAAAATTATAATAATGAAATGTTATTTATTGACAACATGTATTGTCCTGCAAGAAATTAGTAAAACTAAAATGTTTATATGGAACGAAAAATAGTGATAATAATTAATAAGATATTTAATTTCATCAATTAATAGACATAAGTCAAGTATCTTATATGTGATTAGTTTTGTGGTAGCAAAACTTCTTAATAGACAATATTTCTGGTAAATATTATTGTAAAAAAAAAAACAAATGGTCTCTTCGGGTTCTTAACATATATGTCATGCCAATATGGTTTCCTTTAATAAATATTGTTGTAAAAGACACGACATGCTATATAGAAGAAAAAGAATTCAATAGCCAACTTCAAAATTTTAGAACATTATTTTCTCATTTCTCCCAAAGATAGTCCACGAAGCTCATAGTTTAAAGTTATTTTTCTTTCATTAAGTTCAAAGAGAGGAAAAAAATAGTACATCCTAAAAGATAGGAATATGTTATGCTAATTTGATTTTTTTAAAGATAGTACATCCTAAAAGACATTTTTATCCCATCACAAATTTTTTTTGATAGCTAAGAATATAAAAAATGTTTAAGTTTATTTAAAAAAAAATTCTAATCAATATTTTAATTTAAATCTAATGTAACGTAAGTTAGATAAGATTTCACTTATCTTGAGAAAGTAATTTTATCTAACGCATAGTTAACATTTAATTAGCTATTTTAATTTAATCTTCTATTATAATTTAATCCATCATATAAGTTTAAATTTAACTAATTAAAATTTAATTTAATCGAATTTATCATTTCACCTATTATCTAAAAGTTATCTATTACTTAATATAATCTGAATCAACTTGAAACTTTAAGAGACTAAGTTTAAATAGTTTTAAGAACATATAAAAAAATATATCATGATAAATTTGTAAATGTACTTCAACAAAAAATACTTTATGTCATTGGTTTGGTCCATATTTGGTTGATACAGAGGCATTGGTTTATTTGAGATGGATATGTTTAATAAAACTATAAGCCATTGGATAATAATAAAGGAGGGCCGAACATCTAATGTTAAACTATATGATATTTTAATATATATTTTTTCTTCCAAAGAAGGTCCCGGAAGCTCATGGTTTAAAGTTTTTTGTTTGTTTGTTTTAAATTAAACGAAATTGCTCTATGGCTAGCTTAGTACTAGCTCACTACTAGCAAATGCTGATATGGTGGAGAGAGGTAACAAAATTTACAGGTTTAGCTGGTTAATATTAACATTAATATTAAAATTAATATTAATATTAGAATTAACATTAATATTAACTTTAACATTAACATTAAAATTAATATTAACATTAAATTAAAATTAGCATTAACATTAACATTAAAATTAATACTAAAATTAATACTAACTTCAAATTAACATGAATATTAATATTAATATTAACATTAATTAGCATTAATATTAATTTTAACATTAACATTAAAATTAATATTAACATTGAATTAAAATTAGCATTAGCATTAACATTAACATGAACATTAACATTAACAATAAAATTTTTAGGTAATTAATTTTTTGGGTTAAAACATGACATGTCAGCTGCCATGTCACTTTTCATGTCATATGTCACATAATGAGAGATGTCATCATCCAAAAATTTTGGGAGCCAATTAACATAAGAAATGTTTAATGAATATTTTCAAAAAGCTGTTGACCAGCTAAACCTGTAAACTTGGTTACCTCTCTCCGCCACATCAGCATTTGCTAGTAGTGAGCTAGTACTAAGCTAGCCATACAGCAAGATTGTAAGTTAAAAGAGAGGAAAAAATAGTGCATCCTAAAAGATAGGAAAATGTTACCGAAACTCATGGTTTTTTTTTTGTTTGCTTAAGTTCAAAAGGAGGGAAAAATTAGTGCATCCTAAAGAATAGGAATATGTTTCGCTTTGATTTTTAAAGATAGTGCATCCTAAAAGATATTTTTATCCTAACATAAATTTTATTTCAAAACCAAGAATCTAAAAATTTTAATTTAATTTTAAGATGACTGAAATTTATTATCTAAAATTTAATTTAAACGTAATCTAAGGCAAGTTAGATAAAATTGTAACTTAATCTATGAAAGTAATTTTTTTAATGCACAGTCAACATTCAATGAGCTATTTAATTGCAATTTAAATTTATATTTAATCTAATTTAAATTTAAATTAATCTAATCTACTTTATTATTTCATTTATTATCTAAAAATTATCTACTACTTAATCTATTACTTAAGATTCTGTTGGGTCAATTTTTTTGGTTTTATATTTATGTTTGGTTGAACGTTGTATTTTCTTCAGTTTCCAAAGTTTTCCAACATGACACAAATTTTTATATTGTTTGGAAACTTTTTTTAGTTGTGTTACGTAATAAAATTAAGGATTACATTTTTTATTCCAATCAAATCTATAATTTAAAATCTTATTTCATTCAAAGTTACTACTGTAAAGTAATTAAATCTACCATTTGAATTAATCGTATTTACAATTTAAAAGAGAACAATTTTTTTTAATCTATTCTAATTTAAGTTGATGTAATCTAAAATTATAAGTATATCTTCTTCTTAGAATTAAAAATAGAAAAAGAACTCTTAGATAAGAATGGATGAGAGGAAAAAATAGTTTATTTATAATATTTTTCTATTTTATTATAGTTTTATATTTCTGTTTGTTTAGACATTCTACAAAACTACTATGATTGACCAATATACTCAAAAAAAGGACAACATATGCTACCAATTTTCATTCATTTTAAATATTAGTTGGAAGTACATTTCAAAGTACCAATGACTTAATATTCACAATTGTTCTATTACTACACACAAAAATATTTGACATATTTTTTAAGTTATACAACTTGATATTTGACATATTTTTTGAGTTATACAACTTGAAGGGACATTTTTTGATCATGATACAGTTCTATTTTGATTCCTAAGTGGTAACATGCAACCAATTAAATAGTGACAATGCATGAAACAATTTGATCATGAATCGAGTTAGCATTATAATTAAAAAATGACACATTTTTATTGAAAAAGGTATATTAAATATTACATTTTTCATACCTTTTCGAGCTCTGTGATTCGTGCCACTATCTCATCTCTCATTTTTTTTTCCTGTATATTTCATTTCCTCCGCTTCCTCCATTATGCACAAATAAATTTTACACACCAAAATATACGAAAAGTTGCAAAGAAGAAGAAAATAGGAAGTGAATAATTCACGAACCTCATACGAAAATGATGATATGTACGATTGAAGTTTTTAGGCGATAAATACGAACCTTGTCAGCATGGGGGACCTAATTTAGAAGAAATCGAAGAAGGATCATACGCCAAAAGTATTGCAAGTATTCCAAACTTTTTTTTTGCATGAACTACTATAAAATTGATTAGAAAAAAAATAAAACAATTAGCATTTTCACTGACCGTACTTGAGAACTGTTTTGTTCGACACTGCAACCATTGCCAATAGAACTGCTTTCCCTGAAAGATAAAAAGTTATAAAATTAAATTTTAATGTCAAAAGAAAAAGGAAGATAACTACGCTCCAGAAAAAAATAGATTGGAGAAGGAAGCTTTTTTTGTTAATCCGATGGTTATGAAAATGGAGAAAAAAAAAAGATTGGAGAAGAAAGCATTTTTTTAATCGGATGGTTATGAAAATAGAGAAAGGGAAAGAAATATGAGGTGTCTGGGAGTTATGAAAATAGCGGAAGAGAATATTTATGCGATAGATGTGCATCATAAAGTAGAATAGTAGGTTACGATAAATTTTAAATTTTAAATAAGTGAATATAAATGACATTATTATCTTTAGATAAATATAATTTAACTACCTAGCTATCTATTAATCTATATCATCCAAATACCCCTGATATTTGAATTATATAATAGTATAAATGATTTTATTATCTTTAGACATGGCCCCCACCTCCTATATATATGTACCCCCTCTTGAACAATAAAATCATCAACTATTTCTTTACATGGTATTAGAGCCAAAATTCTGAGAAAAAAAATTCTTTTTTCCTTTCTTCTTCTTAAAAGGAAATTCCTTTTTGTCACTACAACTTTTTAGTACTAGGGATATTTTGGTCATTTGTGATTTATTGAAATTAATTTGAATTTTGGATAATTAATAATGTGCTAATTAAAATGTTAGGCCTTAACCTAGCATTGTCCTAATCTAGATGTAAATCATGAACGTAGAGGCTTAGTTAGTAGAATTAAGAAAGTAATGCAAGCCCTAGAATATCTAGATATTATGTTAAGATAGATATTTTAGCTTGAAACCCTAGTTTACTTGGGCCTCTCCTAAGAGGGCTTGAATTATGCATGTAGAAGCCTACCCATTACCTAAATATCTACCCAAACCCTAGATAACCCCTTGTGACAGCCAAGGGCAGCCCCCTCCCCTATATAAACATCATGATAGCCCCCTTTGCCTCTTTTCATTGCCTCCTTAAACCCTAATTTGTGTTCTTTCCCAAAATCACCCACTTTCTCCAAATCAACTCCAAATTGAGCCTAATCTTTTGCAACACACTTCCCTACTGTAGAAGAGGTCTATAGAGGCTAGCTAGCAAAGATTGAAGGCTCTTGGACCGTAGCAAGTTGGTGAAGGATCTCATTTTAGACTTTTGTATTGAGATTCCAACTCTCAATAGGTAATGGCTCTAAACTCATTGTTCTTCTGATTTTTCTTCATAGATGCATGCATCTAGGCACCATACACCTGTAGACCATGTTTGGTAGGATTTCGTGTCCATTTGATATGTGTATCGGAGGCGTATTGTAGTGTAGTGTAAGTGTTTGATAAAATGTCTCAATGAACTATTTGTTAATGTTTTTCAAAACTAATTTCACTTTTCTGTAGCCTATTATATGGGGATTTCATTCCTTGGACATTGAGCACATTTTTGTGTCCTTTTCGTGTCCAAATCGGATACGGGGACCGCTACAAAGGCCATGACACATTCCCACGCTGCTCGACCTACTTATCTCTCTGCATAGGCCACGTGGACCCACCAAATTTGGTGTGGAGGTGGTGGCCATGTCTGTCATGCCCCTCCCCAAGATCGAGATTGATTCGTGTCATGTCAGACACGGAATCGTGCTCGCACGGGTTCGAGCCAGTCTGTGCACGCGCGACTTTGCATTTCTGATACGCACTTGACACGAGGACACGTGGTGACTTGGACATGATTCAGGGTGTCCATCACCAAGCCCTAGACCTACTCTATCTCTGTGCATGAAAACAAGACCTGGCATCGAGTGTGTTGTGTCCTAGAGGACACGACATGTTAGCACGAGCTGTGCTCAGTGCACTGCACTGATACACATTCTGACATGTGATTTGGACACTCTTTTGACATAGTTTTTGACAATGTTTGACACCCCTGACACACCCCCTCATGTTATATATATATATATATATATATATATATATATATATATATATATATATATATATATATATAGCAGATGACCTTTAGCCTAGTGGTTAAGAGAGATGCATGCGGCCGACGTGGTCAGGAGTTCGAATCCCAGTGGGAGCGATTTCGGAAACAATTTACCTAGTTCCAAATATATATATATATATATATATATATATATATATATATATATATATATATATATATATCTATATATATATATATATATATATATATGTGTGTGTGGTGTGTGTGTGTGTGTGTGTGTGTGTAGGTATCTATGTTGTATTACATATGTGTGTCTTAATATATATATGTATACTGATTAGGTTCAGTTGGCCTTGAGTTGTTTTGTTGTGTTGAGTTGGTTTAGTTAGGTTTGTGTGGTGGGTTGGCTTGAGAAGTCTCAGTTAACCCTTAACCCCCTTTTGCTAAACCCCACTCTCACTCACACACACACGCACTCTATATACATTTGTAACCTTCCCCCTTTCCCTCTTTCTATATGTGTATGTATATACATATGTATGCAACCTTAGCCCTTGTTTAACTCACACAACACACACACACACACACACACACACACACATTTCCTTGACTAAACACTATGTTACCCTATCACAGCATACTCTCACATGTTAACTTGATAGTACACTATGCACACACACATGTAATGTTACCCCTTTCCTTTATATATGACATATGTAAGTAATATTGTATATGTCATCTAGGTAAAGTGTATAAAGATATTGTATATATTGTATGTATGTTATGCATATATGTTAATATAACTTAGTATACTTATATATATATATATATATATATATATATATATATATATATATATATATATATATATATAATATATATATATATATATATATGTATATATGGTATGTATTATATACGGTGTTTACCTATAGGCTATGTAGACTAGGCCTAAATAATACCTTGGTATCCTAAGGTAACCTAGTTTGTGAGGTAACATAAGAAATGACCTAGAAATGGACTAGATAGACCTAAAATAATATTGTAGACTAGTGTTGACCAAACCCTAGACTAGTTGACTAGAGTTTGGCCTAGTTTGACTAGATTGTTGATCAGAGTTGACCAAGAGTTGACTTTGACCTAGAATGACCTAGAATAATGTAGAATATATTGTAAACTTTATTTATTACATCTTGGATACATTGTAACCTGTGTTGCTCTAAATAGGACTTAGTTACTACTGTACGGATGTCACGATCCGCTCCCGAATAATCGGACACGAGTCGGACACGCCCAGCCTTCGTCGTTAGATACGACGAAGTAAGCTGTACCAAGCTAGGGAAATCTAACCAGATAAACATGAATGTGCACAATCACAGCATCTACAAAACGTTCCCAGAATGATCTCCATAATCCACCGATCATAATATCATAAATGTACTAGAGACAACAAGAAGAAAACACTATAAACTCACAACATACAATATCTAGAGGAAGAGCTAAAACGATCTAAACCTGAAACCTCAAACTAAGTCATGTCTCCATCCTGCTCAGCTAAAATCCCGGGCTCTGGCCCATAAGGTAGAACAAAATCCTACAAGTACACCTGCAACATGTCCAATCAGGAGCAGAGCAAAGTACAATTCTAGATAATGAACAAGAATATCATGATATGAAAATGAGTACAAGAGAACATGAAATATAAATACAGGAAAAGAACATGAAGGTACAGGAATGTAAGTACAGGAAAATAAAGTACAAGAATGTAAACCATAAATCTGAAGTACAAGACATGACATGTGCACAATGTTTGAAATAAACTAGCCTATGTGACCGGCTGGGGTGAGTACAGGAACATATACATGAGTACATGAATATCGGTACGGCTTAGGACCCGCGTGCACGATGCGAGGCCTAAGCTATCTACATGAATATAGTAACCGAAGTTTGGTCACATAGCTAGTATATTTTCCCTCCCCGACACAAGTACAAGAACATGAAAGTACAGGAGAACGTGATATCGTGTCATAACGTATCACAGAAAAAGCACAGGATATGAATATAAATGCACAAGACCATATAATGTACTTGCCTTGCTCCGGGAGATCGATAGGAAGACAATGAGCACTAGGTCCACCTGGATCAATTTGGAATTTTTTAATTAAAATCTAAATGATACTAGCTAATATATTTGACCAGTATTAAATTATCATGTTTGCTATCCAAAATAATAATTAGTAAAACACAAGTTCATTTAGTAAACCCTTCTACCAAGTTATCTATAAAATAGCTAACATATCTATTCTAATTTCGATTAGAAACAAATTTAGATGGTTTCTCTTATCAAAAATATATAAATTTATCTAATAGAAGTTATTTTGCAAAATGTAGTATAGCTGTAACCCAGTTTTCCAGATGAGGGTAATTTTGAAATTTTGTAATTATAATTATCATTATTGATATTTATTTATATAATTTTTGGTGATTTTTAATCATTTTTAAACTATTTAAAAGCTGTTTTAAGTTAGACTTGTGATTTTGATGTGCTGCCAGTGAAACCCTAGTGACTGCATGACCTAGAGCCTAACCATGTCATTAGGATATTTAATTATCATTTTTAGCCTAGGGGTAATTTGGTCATTTTTGACTTATTTGAATTATTTGATTAATTTAATGAATTGGTGAATTCTAGTTGACTTTGACTTGTTGAGACCTAGTGGACTAGCCTAGAACCTAACCCTAGCCATGGTGACCCTAGTCTAGCTTGAGTTAACTAATTTTAGTCATTAGAGATTAGTTTTAGAATGAGAGGATTAGTTTAAGTGGAATTATTTCATGGCTTGTGGTTTCATGAAATGACTTATGGCTTAATGATTTTATTGATCATGACTTGGCCCATGGCCCATAACTAGAAGCCCTAACCCTAACAAACCCTAAGTAACCAGCCACATAGGGATCCCCACCCTATATAAACACTTATTCATTAGGGCTTGCCTCTTTTATTTTATTTCAACACATTGGAAAAGAGAGGTTGTCCCCTTTCCAAAAATTCCATAAATCCATTTTAATTCCTTTTTAATCCTAGTTTCTTGCATTAGAACCTAATAATCTCCTATTTTTGATTTTGGGGTTTAATCCAGCTTTGGGACAATTTGGGAGCATTTGGCTAGCAAGGAAGAATCCCCATTTGGAGCTTTTTCTTGCAAATTGCACCTATAGGTAAAACCCTTTAAATTGTATTATTATTTTGATTTCTTTGCATATTAGACTAGGTTTAGGTGTCCCCTAGCTGTACCTCGAATTTGGGTGGATTTTGTGTCCGTTTGGTGTCCGTATCGGACACGTGTCATAGGGTATGTTAGGTGTTCGACGAAATGCCTCTAAGGATTTTATTTTCGATTTTTGCTAAACTAATTACATGATTTTGAAGCCCTTGATATGTAGATTAATTATGTTGGACATTGAGCACGTTTTAGAGCTGTGTCCGTGTCCAAAATGGACACGAACACGCTGCACGACACTGTGGTCGAGTGCCCTGCTGCTCGGGGTCGACACAGGACACGACACGACTCTAGTGAGCTGATTTTTTGTGGACATGTGCCTAGTGTCTGACATGACCCTCACAAAATTTGGTCGGGTTTCGTTGAGTGATCAGTGAGAAAACTCACTCGCACTGGTCGAGCACAGCTTGTGCACGAGTGCACAGACCTCACTGACACGACCTTGTAACTTAGACACGACACAACTTGGACACTGGACCATGACACTGACACGTACCCCTATCCCTGGCGAGTGTCTGGACATGAGCACGATATGTCACGTCGTGTGTCATGCACACGACTCCGTGACACGCTTGCACGACACTTGATGTGCTCGTGTGTGTCTGTGTGTGCTCGAGGTGTCTGGACACTTCGTGTCTGATTTTGTGGACACAAAACCACTTGTAGGACACGTATGGATGTGCTAGATTAATTACCAACCTTCAACTTAGTATATTAACATGATTTGAGTTCGAAATTTACATTTTCCCATTGATCACTATACGTATACTGTTTATAAATTTCTGAGGTTAAGTTCTGTATTTCAAACCAAAATTGATGTTTAATTTGCCATATTTTGATTCATACATATGTAATAGTTAATGCTAGGGTGGTTACATGTGAGATTGGTTTGGATTGGTTATAGAATGGGATTTCGAGTATGGAGTGGACTGTTAAAGTCATCTGATACACAATTTCCAGTTTGTAATTCTGAATTTAAATCCCTATGCAACTGATACATTTTGATTGATTCTTGTACACCTCGTGTCCATTTGCATGGACACGAATACCCCCCCCAGACACGTACTTATAGGAGGAACACTTGATCACACTGAAATTGGATTTAAATGGGATTTAGTTCGATTTAGCACTTTTCTTGTCACTTATTTTTTTTACTGATACCTGAATTCGAATGGGGTTGTTTTGGGTTTTTGAGATTGATATATCCATTGATATTGGTGTTTTGATTTCCAGATAGGATTTGAATTGTTCATTTCAGTTTTGGGATTTATGGAGATTCGAATGGGGATTTTCATTTACTAGATTCAATGAAACCGAACAGTCTGATACTGATACTTAATCCTGAACTTTTCATTCCTTTTTAAACTGATTTTGAGTGTTTTTAGCCATGTTAAATTCATGAGCATATGTAATAACTACTGATAGTTGGTTTATGATAGATTAGGTTCTTACACTAGAGTAATGGAATTGGAATGTGGGAATGGGCATGTAGACTGCTAGTTCCTTTTTTTTTCTTTCACTGTTTGAATATCTGAACCTTCACTTCTTTTTTAACTGTTATGATTGATGTTTAATTGCCAAAAAATTGATTCCTACATATGTATTAGCTAACTCTAGTATGGATTTGCATGTTAGATTAGTTTGTTATCAAGTAAATGGGATTTTGGACTGCTAGATGAAGAGTCTACTGATACATTGTTAGTTCATTCTGAATTTTGTTCTATTTAACTGAAGTTGATGATTTAAATTCATATTGACACCTGAGAACATAGCCCTGTACACCATTGACACAAAACACCCTAGTAGCATAACTGTCATTGATTTTCATATTCCTGCAAACCTACTATTCACTGTCATGGAACACACACATTGCAAATCCTATCATCACCTTGACACACCTTCCCATGCACCATCACACAATTGTAGCACACATTACACATATTAAATTTCCTGAGAACTATGA
Organism: Iris pallida; assembly: GCA_029216955.1. Lineage (NCBI taxonomy): Eukaryota > Viridiplantae > Streptophyta > Magnoliopsida > Asparagales > Iridaceae > Iris > Iris pallida. Next base: position 12,822,066 of record JANAVB010033820.1, on the reverse strand, counting down.
AGCTGAGACACAAATCTGAACCTTGCATATATGCTCAGTTGTATATCCAGCCTTGACTTGAACAGGGATGTTGGGTTTCGAAATGTGTTTGGGGATGGAATGAAGGGACTGCCATTGCCAATGTTCCTAAGAACTGAATACTCCTATTTGTTCACTAATTTCTATTTGAGAATCAACCATGTTAGCACACTATCACCTGAGCTACACTCCACTGATTTCAGTTTTTCTATGCACACTCTAAGTCCCTGAGAACACATTGACAGTACACACACACACATTTCCACACAAGCTATAAAATCTGAAAACCCCCTCTCCTAAACTGTCATGATTAGTGGCTTGATATTTTGTTTGGTGTGTTATTGTATATATACATATAGCTTTGTGTACTTTGAGATGCATATGTCTATGGATATAGGTTAACATATAGTTGTTATAGGATAATTGGCTTGGGTTAACCACAACATGCATTATATATATGGATATCTAGTATTGTTTCCTTGTTTGAGAGTTTATTGATGTGGATAAGTGTGATACCATGTATATATGTGATATGTATATAAATATGATATAGGCCTTGTGTGGTATACTAGGATATGTGATATGATATAGAGATTTTGACCCAATAGTCTAGTTGACCAATAGTCTAATATTGACCCCCTTTGACTAGATAGTTGACCAAACCCTAGATTGGACCTAGTTTGACCTAGACAGTTGACCAGATTTGACTTAGAGTTGACTTTGACCTAGTTTGACCTAGACAGTTGACCAGGTTTGACTTAGAGTTGACTTTGACCTAATTTGACCTAGAATTCATGTAGATTGCATCGTAGACTTCATTTACCTTATTTTAAACATGTTATAACCTGTACTGCTCTGTTTAGGACATTGTGACTCCGGTGCAGACATCTGATATTACACTACTCTTTTCAGAGTAGCAGGCAAGTACATTCTCTGATAGTTCTTCCATTTACTTGTCGTTTACTATACTTCTTGTAGCTAGTTCTATTTGATTCTATATTACAAACACGATTTGATATTACTGGATCCATTTATGCGACACTCACTTATTCGTGTCTGGCCTCTATTTCTGGAACCACCTACTGGAACCACCCTGGAATCATTTACTGGAACCATTCGTGTACTGGCTGGACTTATACCTATTTTAGTGTCGGGTTATGGATTCACTTGTACTTGCAGGGCGGGGAAATATTGGAATAGGCATGTGAACATACCCAAATACTGGAACCACTCCCTTGGAATTATACTGGAACGATAGCCATCCCACACTTGGCCGAGTGTGCGGTGTGCCGTATTACCTACAGCCGTTCATATGTCGATTCGATATTTTAAAACACACTGTTAGAGTATAGGCTGGACTCACCCTGGGACCTTTGATCACCGACTGGACTCACCTTATACCGGACTCATCTTGTGCTGGAATCACCTGGTATTGGATTATATTGTCTGGACTCACACATGACTCTTTTATACTGTCTGGACTTATATCATGCTACTCTAGTTTAGTTAGATTATTTTACAGTCTTCATTGTCATGTTTCTCTTCTTGTTTAGTTACTTTCCTTTCCTTGTACCTTAACTGTTCTCTATATCATTACCTGTATAAAACTGCCATGATTCATCAATATAACTGTCTATAACTGCTTTATAGTTCTCTGTCATTATTTGGGATTTTTGATGAGTTGTACTCGTTCCTGTCCTGACTGGACCTGTTGAAAATTTTACAGATGATTGCCCTGAGGACACATGCCCTACATATTATGGACCCGGAGACGGGATGACTACCTTTGGCCCCGACACTCAGGAGTGATCGGATTTAGTTTAGTAGACTAGCATCTGTTTTTCATGTCGAACTTTTGTATTGATTTGAGACTTGTGTAGTATTTGAGATTGTTGAGAGTTGTTATTATTTTAGTAGTTGTCTTTCTATTCTTAGATAATTCTTCTGTGATTATCTTATCGTGCTTAGACTGTGATTGAGTTACAATATCTTATACTTGTCCTCCGTTCAGATTGATCAAGATGAGTACATTATAATTGCGTGAGTTGTTGGTTAGATAGTAACCTAGGACAGCGTTCTACCGCCGACACTACGGCGTAGGCTGACGTTGTTACGTGCTCGTAACCTCACAGTGGGTGCGGGTCGTGACAATAGCTACCGCTAAATCATCAATAAAACTTATACTCCAAACCCAACCTTACTTGAATATAGCCCACACATCAATTCACCAATTATCCCAACTTGGCTAACCCTAGCTTGGCCTGCAACTTACCATTCCCTCCTTATTTGACTTGGCACAGTCAGCACCAAAACCCGTCAATTTATAACTCATCCTGCAAAATATGTAACCCACAACCAAAACTGACACTTAACAAAATCCCTCAACTATACACCCAACCAATCCTGGCAATATATGCAACTCAGAGTTTACAACATCCCACCATGACAATAAGTGTACTAGCAAGCCTCACCAACACACACACAAAGCTATCCAGAACACAAATGAACATAACAGCTACGGTATCTCAGAAATTAGGAACAAGTATGAGAATACTTACGCAGCTGACCCCCGGCTAAACCCAAGCAATTCATAAAACCAATTCAACAAAATATAGACAAGAACTTATACAACCCAATTTAATCATAGCTTCAAAATGGCAAAGAATTATACAAGTATTGATAACCAAAAGTCAGAATAAATATATACAAATTTATTTTTAACAAAAATAGAAATATACCATCTAACTAACACTAAACACCAAACTTAGAAGAACCAAATTCCTCCTGCACCAAATCTGAATTTCTAATTCCTCGCTACTGCTATATTGCAACTGATTCTCTACACCCGAAATTCAACACAAACACACAACAAATGGATACGCACACTAGCATTGAACACACAAGGCCGGACACAACCCATTGCAGGATACGAACAAGGCTGTACACCTATGATACTGAACACGAACCATCTGCTGGACACATCTGTATGCCAGACACGAACATAACTCTTGTACATGATCCGAACGCCAATTAAGATCAAACACGAACGTACTCGATACGAACACGACGCATGAAAGCAACATCACAATACTGGAATTACAACCAAACATCCAAATGTAAACTGAGTAAATAAGAGTCTTGAGTAGAAGTTACCTGGAGAAATTCGACTCGGGAATGACGGTCTGATCCAAAAGGTTGGACACAACCAAGACGTGGACAATCCCAAACAATCGAACTCAGTCACCTCATCCAGCCGTGATCGATAATCCCCGCGTCATTGCATCAAGAACAGAGAATTTCAAATTAAACATCGAATCAAGAATTTAGAACTATCGATCCTCGATTCGATTGATAGATCCGATCCAATCAAGATCGGTCAAACCAGGAAATAGTCAAAGAAAGAGGAAGGATCAGGAAAACTCACCGCTCTATTGATCAATTCATCGCTTCTGCCGGAGAAGATGAAGATCACCGGCGAAATTCCTGCATCGTCGGGAATGAACCTCCTCGCCGTGGTCGTCGCCGAAGAGAGAGGAAGTTGACGAGGAAACAAAATCGCCGGACTCGTCACCGTGAATCGATCGGCCAGTCAATGCTGGCCACTGCTCATCAGGGGTACGACGCCTAGGGCCATCATCAGGGATCGTCAGGGAGGATGATCACGAAGAATGATTACCTAGTAGAGGGCCACCCGATCGTTGCTGGAGGAGATCCGTGCAGTCAACCGCTGCCGAGGCGAGCATGTGCCGCCGCGGGAGGAAGAGACCATCGTCGGAATCTTTCGTGCGTCGGGGCTCGCCCCTAAGACTTGTCGAAAAGAGCTGGCCGAAAGAGAGTCGCGCCTAGCTGCCGACGTCGATTGCTGAGCCGGTGATCGCTATCTCCGCCATGGTTCCCCCAAAAATTAGGGTTAAGGCTTGCTTGAAGGAAGAGGGAAGAAGAACTAGGGATTTCTTAATCCCAATCCCAAATGAGGAGAGAATGGCAGCAGAGAGTATTTGTACAGGAATGAAAGGAAATAACAAGTATTTGCAAATAGACCCAAAATAATTTATTTATTGCATCTATTATCCAAAAGTTAGTTAAAGAAGTTGTTTATAGGTTGTTAGGAAAAGTGGAAATTATTAGGAGAATATTCTAAATTAATTTCTAGCCTTGATTAATTGATCATGAGTCCAAAATCTCTAGAGTCTTTCTCCTCACTATTCCTTCAATAAATAATAAACTAAAACTCACTTTCCTATAACCCATAATCAAGTTAATGCTAAAAATTAATCAGAAACTTAATATTCTCTAGGATAAATTGTGAATAATTATTTTCCTAAACTTCTTAAAATATCAGGAAAATACCATAATTTAATAATTACGGGAAAGCGGGATTATAAATCTACCCCCTAGAAAAATTTCGTCCTTAAAATTTCAAGGAGTACGCTACGATACAGGAATGACACAAAGTTCAAAATTGATTAGACATGCACATAAATACGCTTATTGATTAGGTACGAAGATCACAACAATTCAAATGATTTAGCATGACAAAATAAATAGATCAAAGGGCACGATTGATAATGATCAAAAATTTGTCGGATACAAGGTGAGACGAACTTAGTCAAGGCCAAGTACGAAAATAACGTGATCTAACAATGATTAAGAATTAAATAGATACAATATGGGATGAAGATTTTAATTACGACCTTGAAGCGTAAAACCATGAAGGCTCGGTCTTCTAAGCACGGTCAGACTCGAAAGTTTGCATAATTAGCTAGAACAAGATAAACAAGTCACGGTTGGATAGGCATGATTGAAGTGAAATTTAGACAAACACGATCGAAATATAAGGATATGAGAAAAATCGAGTAAACGGAGTCAAAATATAGCAAGATATATTTATTATGAAAATCAATGACCCAACGATAAAATGCAAGGAGGGAATTGCAAGGGTTGATGTAAGAAAGCGCATGGAAACACCCAGGAGGTATTGGTGAAAGTGTAAGGATTTGTGATTCACGAAAAATCAATAATTATAGAAAAAGGGACATAGTTTCTATGGTATCCGAAACATATAGATGTTTGAAATCACTTTACTTAGAATCCCTACCCCGCCAGGGTATACCTGTCTGCAGTGAACTTCGTCTCCGTGACTCAAATAATGATATGTTACCGAACATTCTATCCACTATATCCATTTTCCAATAATCATCAACGAAGCAACCCAAGAGATCATGATATGAAAAATTTAGGACAAAGTCTCCATAATACCCGAAACCTATGAATGTCTGAAATCACTTCAACTTAGAGCTCCTGCCCCACCAGTGCGCTGCTGGCTACAGTGAACTTTCAGTCTCCACAATCCAGATAACGGCTGCAATGCGTACAGCCACACACCTAGTAGGTCATCGAATAGTCTTTCAACTTTATCCATAGAAAAATTTCAAGGAATCAAAATGATTTTCAATAGTCCAAGTCACGAAAATGGTGAGGTTACCTGACTGTTAGAATACAAGAATTTATTAGGTACTAAGAAGCAACAAGGGATCTAATCAAAGAATAGTAAGTACAAAAGGCAAATAAGGGGATTTTAAATCTCGGACAGGGAGCGAAGTTTCAAATAATAAACGGAATCTCAACTGATATCTGGAATGGTAACAAAATTCCGTATAGGGAACATAATCCGAATAAGTAACAAAGCCACGAAGGTTGCATAGAAGCAAGGTATCAGATAGAAGGCAAAGTCTCGAAATAAGGACCAAAATCCTTGTACATGAATCAATGTATAACAAAATCTTGAACGACAACGAAGTCTCGAACAATACCTCGAATGGAAAAGGAATTTCAACAGGAAACAAATCTTAGATAGAAAATCAGACATCAACAAAGTCACAAATAGGATACAGAATCTTGAATAGAAATTTCGAATAAGAAACAAGTTTACGAAGAGTGAATGGAACTGTATCAATCAACGAATAGGATACAAGGTTTTGAATCGTGAATGTAACAAGCAAATTCTCGAATAAGGTCGAAACAAAATTGCGAATAGAGGTCAATCTCGAACAGAAAATAAGTCATGAATAGGAAATATAATTCATGTAGGAAACTAGTCAAAGTCTTAAAACAGAAAATAAAATCTTCAAACGATGTCTCGAATAGGGACTGAATCTCAAGCAAGCGTCAAGATAGGAGGGAGGTCCAAACAATGTTTTTGATTGGGAACAAGTTTCAAATGAAATTTCGATAGGAATAAAATCTCGAATAGCACATGGTTCAAATAGGAAATTTCAAATAAAAGCCAAAACAAAGCCATAAATAATTAATATGAAAGGATATCGAATAGTGATTTCAAATAATTATCGAATTTGGATCTGAAACAAGTTTGCCGAATAGAAAATAATATCTCGAAATAAGTTTCGAACATCAACCAATGTTTCAAAATAGAAAATAAGAGGTTTCAAGAAACGATCTAGGTGCTAAGAGAAATTTAAGGAAGACTGGATTGCGAATCACAATACATGGTTTTCTCCAACCATGCAAAAGAAGCCTTCTGCCTTCAGTTTATCTTCAGTGTTTCTCCGGGACTAGAATCTCTTCAACGTCTTCAGCTGTCCTGTCGTGGCTGTTCCTTGTGGTAGTGCTCCATATGGTTGCTGAATCTGAGTGGCGGGTCCCCTTTCTGTAGTCCTTGTGCTCCTCGTGCTCGTCCTTGGGCAGTATGATCAACGTCTCCGGGCAATTTTGACTTGATGGGCAGGCGATCCGTAAAACAAGCATAGCCTCGGTCTCTTGTGGCACTCGTCATAGTGGTGTCCTGAGCGGTGACAAAATTTGTAATGATCGTCGGTTGGATATGAATCTGAATCTCCTGCTGGGGCGGCTGAAGTGCCGGGACTGATAGAAATATACGGTGGCTGGTGTGCTAGCTGCTGAGATCTGATGCTCCTCGACTATTGTGATCCGTGACTTGCTAGCAATCCTTCATTCGGTGGGCAGAAGATCCACGAAACAGGCAAACTCCGAGTCTCTTACGGCACTCCTCGAATCGATGTCCTGGATGGCGGCAGAGAGCACAAATAAACATCATCTGAATCTGATGATGCGACTGAAGAGGCGCTGTCTGAGTGTGGCATCGCTTTGCGGATCCATAGTAGTTGCTATCCCCGTCATAAGTCTTCTTGTCTCTCATGGGATTCAGCTTCCCGTCTCGTTCTACTGTCTGTCCTACATTCTGGATCTCCTGGCTGGTGGCTCCAATCTCTAAAGAGTCGGGTCCTCAGAGACTTGGATGATCTTCAGTGGCTGCTCTCGATCTGCTCCTCGATGCAAGATGTGTGCTCAGTGTCGGGGAAGTCCAAGGGTCCGAGAGTCTGAAAATCAGAAGTCCTTCCTAGCTCGAAAAGTGCATCCACAAGTCTGCTTGAAAAAGTACGGCTTGCTCCTTCTGGGTGTCAAGGAACTCTTGAAATATCTCCATCAACTACGTACTACCCATGGGGATAGTAGGGCGATAGAAGGTAGTGGAAGCTCGAAACCCTCAAGTGTAGGTGGATCAATCGTTCCGGTGTCGTGTTCTTGAACTATCTGAAAAACAGAAAACTATTAAGATGTCCTAAACCTAAAAACATAAGTGTTTATATATCAATATACCCGATGTACCCAAATTTCTATGCTCTGATCAAGTTTTCCTAGCTTAAATCAAGTCCCCCAATAGTACTCTAGAGCCTAAGTACTATTAGGACAGACCTGCATGGGCCACCACTAAAAATATGTCACGACTCGGTCCAGAATAATCGGACACGAGTCGGACACGCCCAGCCTTCGTCGTTAGACACGACGAAGTAAGCTGTACCAAGCTAGGGAAATCTAACCAGATAAAGATGAATGTGCACAATCACAGCATCTACAAAACGTTCCCAGAATGATCTCCATAATCCACCGATCATAATATCATAAATGTACTAGAGACAACAAGAAGAAAACACTATGAACTCACAACATACAATATCTAGAGGAAGAGCTAAAATAATCTAAACCTGAAACCTCAAGCTAAGTCATGTCTCCATCCTGCTCAGCTAAAATCCCGGGCTCTGGCCCATAAGGTAGAACAATATCATGCAAGTACACCTGCAACATATCCAGTCAGGAGCAGAGCAAAGTATAATTCTAGGTAATGAACAAGAACATCATGATATAGAAATGAGTACAGGAGAACATGAAATATCCCAACTTGGCTAACCCTAGCTTGGCCTGCAACTTACCATTCCCTCATTACTTGACTTGGCACAGTCAGCACCAAAACCCATCAATTTATAACTCATCCTGCCAAATATGTAACCCACAACCAAAACTGACACTTACAAAATCCCTCAACTATACACCCAACCAATCCTGACAATATGCAACTTAGAGTTTACAACATCCCACCCTGACAATAAGTGTACTAGCAAGCCTCACCCACACACACAAAGCTATCCAGAAAACAAATGAATATAACAGCTACTGGTATCTCAGGAATTAGGAACAAGTATGAGAATACTTACGCAGCTGACCCCCGGCTAAACCCAAGCAATTCATAAAACTAATTCAACAAAATATAGACAAGAACTTATACAACCCAATTGAATCATAGCTTCAAAATGGCAAAGAATTATACAAGTATTGATAACCAAAAGTCAGAATAAATATATACAAATTCATTGTTTAACAAAAATAGAAATATACCATCTAACTAACACTAAACACCAAACTTAGAAGAACCAAATTCCTCCTGCACCAAATCTAATTTCCAATTCCTCGCTACTGCTATATTGCAATTGATTCTCTGCACCCACAGATTCAACACAGGACACACACCAAATGGATACGCACACTAGCATTGAACACACAAGGCCGGACACAACCCATTGCAGGATAAGAACAAGGCTGTACACCTATGATACTGAACATGAACCATCTGCTAGACACATCTGTATTTCAGACACGAACATAACTCTTGTACACGATCCGAACGCCAATTAAGATCAAACACGAACGTACTCCGATACGAACACGACGCATGAAAGCAATATCATAATACTGGAATTACAACCAAACATCCAAATGTAAACTAGTAAATAAAAGTCTTGAGTAGAAGTTACCTGAGTAAATAAAGTCTTGAGTAGAAGTTACCTGGTTGAAATTCGACTGAGTATATTAAAGCAACATCACAATACTGGAATAACGGTCTGATCCAAGAAATTGGACGATGATGAACCACCCCTATTCGGGCAGGATCCAACCCTATGGTCTGGTGCTCCACAAGCCAGGCACAATCCCTGCGCCCTGCGACATTCTGCCATCACATGGCCTGGCTTCCCACAATGAGAACATCCCACGGCGGAAGACTGCTTCTGCTTCTGCTGCTGAGGGTGCGTCGGAGTGGAATACTGAACCGACATCACTGAGGCCGCTCGCCTCGGAGCTCCAATGGTCAAAGCCCTGGCTGCCGGGCTGGTGCTGAAGACTGATTCATCTGGCCGTGAGATCTCTTCCGACCTCCGGCCCTATCCACAATCCTCTGGGAGGTATACTCATGCCTCCGGGCTGCTCTCAAGACTGCATCAAAAGTCTGATGCTCAAACTGCTCCACTGCCAACAAGATCTCCAGGTGAAGTCCTGCTGGAACCGCTGGGCTCGATCATATTCGGTTGCCACCAAGGTGGGAGCAAACCGACTGAGTCTAGAAAACTCGGCCGCATATCCATCGACCGTCCTGCCTCCTTGCTTCAGATTGGTGAACCTCGTCTGTAGATCGTACCGAGCTACAACATCAAAATACTTGGTCTGGAATCTCTCTCTGAATACCGCCCAAGCAATAGGTGCCACTAATCCAACGGCCTGAGCCGCCCACCAGCTACGGGCAGATCCAATAACTGTAGGCGCACCACGGCCACCTTCTCGTTCTTTAGGGTCCTGGCTGCTTCTAGAATCACTTCTGTGTCCTGAAGCCAAGCATCTGCGGTGATAGCGTCTTCACTACCGTCGAAGAAGGGAGGGTTCAAGCGTTGAAGCTGTTGGCCGCGCTATTACCCTGATGACCTCCTCTGGTCAAAGCGTCTGTTACTGCCTGGTGCAAGGCATCTCCTCTACGATCCTGAGAAGCTATCAAGGTCCTGATGAGTCCTACCAAAGTGCCATCATCAGGTTCTACAGGCTGA
>JANAVB010033820.1:12730454-12797430 GCA_029216955.1 Iris pallida | reverse complement strand
ATATTAATATATAAATAATATATACATATATAATAAAATAAAATAAAAACAAACAAAAAAAAGAAAGAAAGGGGGGCTCGAACTCGGCCGGCAGGGGAAAAGGGGGGGGGGGGGGGGGGGGGGGGTTAGCGCGGTCAGGCTGGCTAGGGGGTCAGCCCGGGTCAGTTGTTAGGGTTAGGTTTTAGTTTAATTTATTAGGGTTTAGGTTACGAGTTGTAAACCCGATAGCACATTCTTCGTGTCCTGACAGTTAAGGACACGAAGAACGGTCGAGTCCAAGTGTCGGGCGTGCACGACACGTACGACTCGAATTAGACGTGTCCAGACTTACTACGCTTTGCTCGTGTTCTGGCGAGTCTAGGGTTGCAGTCACGAGACACAGGGTGATACAGGATTCAAAGTGTTAGTACGTGTCCTAGTTGAGCGTGCTATTGATGCTGCGACAGGGCGGAGGAAGTTTCGAGGTAGGCGGAGGAAGGCGGCGCTGTGTTCGTCTCGGCGAGATGCGTCGAGTGGTGGTGGTTGGGGCGGTCGAAGTGGTCTCTAGGCGTCGGGCTGGGCTACGGTGATCTCCGGCGAGGCTGGTGCGGGGAAGACGGGTCGATTGCGGTAGCTTAGGGCGGGTCGTGGTTGGTCGGGTGAGTCTAGGGTTAGGGTTTGGGGGTTGGGGGCTATTTATAGGAGGACAGGCGGTCGAATTAGGGTTTGAATTAGGATTAGGGTTAGGTTTTAGGCCGGTGTTGTCGCGGGCGGTGGTCAGCCAGCCGTCGGTCGTCGGGGGCAGGTGGGGAGGAGAGAGAAAAAACGTTGGGGGGGGGGGGTGATGGTAGTTTGCAGCAAGGCTCCATAGTTTGGGGTCTTGTAAAATAGCACTAAGCCTATCGGTTTGCAAATAAAATTACAAACGTAATTAAAAAATATATATTGCAATCAATTAAAACAAATCAACAAATTGTAATTCAATATTAAAACAATTCAAATATTTACAAAATGATATATTTTGCCTTAAAATTAATTAAAATTATTTAAAAATTCTAGAAAAATTCCTAATAAACATATTAATTTATTTTAAATATATAAATGCTATTGAAAATTATAAAAACTATTTTTTAAAAATTTAGGGGCTTACACCTGACGATCTTCCTTTTGTAACGAACTCCGAGTCGTGCGTTGATGCTGTTATCCGAGTTGGATATTCCATAATCTCCTTTTTGACCAAATCCGAAATCGTAAGTGCGATCCTCTAGGTCTACTCGATCAAGACATTCATTTTTGCCCATTGTTCCAAATTGTTTTCTAACTCGCGTTGCCCATTCACCAGTTGTCCGAACGACATCTCGCTCGGGACATTCGAAGTCACGACCAACTAAGCGTGACACGTTCTAAGGATTTGCACGATCGTATCGCCTCGCCGACATACTCATCGTTACCCTTAATCCTTAATTCTCGCTCGAATGATTGCCAAGACAAATCATACACCACTCAAGATTCGAGCCATCCGATCTAGTCCTCAATCACGTTTGCATCATTCGCTAAGACATCTTTCAGATTCGTTCGACGAATCCCTAGCGTAATCGCTCACGTCGCATCGACGTACTAAGTCGTTCGCACTATTCCTCAAAATCTAGACCAATCTTTCGTGTACGCCTAAGCGTTAGCTCGATAGCGTTCCTATCGATATACACTCTAAGTGTACCTCCGTTTTCGACCGAGCGATACTTAATATTTCTCGCGACTCGTTGGCACCAAAAGGTCGAGGTGCGCGACACGCGACACAACTTAGCCAAAAGGCTGTGTGCATAGCCATCCCGTACGGACTATACTCTGAGTTTGCATGCTCATTTGCTAATATCGACGTAGGACTAGTTGGGCACACACGCGACTTTGCTAACTTTAGCATGTGTTCTCTATCAAGTCAAGTTCGACACCGTTCGGCACAAAGGCCTACCGATGCGTCCGACATTGGCCTACCGATGCGTTCGATTGAACGCTTGTACGAGCTTTTGAAAATATTTGGACTTATTGTATGGACATGCCGCGGGACCTTTGAGAGAAAGCGCACACTTCTTTTTCGACGATGAGCTTTCAAAACTGAGAGATCGACATGAAGTCCAAGGACGTAAAGTTGTGCTCTGATACCATTATGTCACACCCCGTTCGATTGAACGCTAAGGCGTGATGCCGCACGAGCCTAGATTGTGCTCATGCAAGACAGTTTCATAATGGCTGATTACATCGGCGGCGACGGGGTCGTCGTATAGAAGTCCCAAGCAGAAACATTGAACATGCAGCAGAAATTTAGAATCAAAACACAAGTTATTCAAAGGAACTCTTTATTTAGATTGAACAATCATATTACAATAGGCACAAGGCCATGATTACAAGTCTCTCGTGCTCACTTTTCTCTCATTATACAAGTCACTATGCTCTCTCTCATCTCTCGATTATAATGCTTGAGCCAGCGGAAGCTTCGGAAGGCGATGTCCATACATTATGTCCTGTATAAGTCTTAACTTCACGCGGCCTCACGCTTCGAGTCGCCAAGGAACTCCGTGCCTCAACGCATCCAAGCGAGCTCCGCACCACGAGCTTCTACCTGTGCCTGCACATGAAAAACTATGTGGGTGTCAGTACTCAACTGTACTAGTAGAGTGAGCTTTTTGCCCACCCATACAAAAACCAACACGTTAATTTACTTTTGTGCAACGTATCCCTTTTACGATTGTCTTTCTACTCTTGCCTTAGGATCAGTTTTAGGACCGACGCCTTGGCCTATTTGTGTCTCTAGACCATCCCGTGCTTGCACCAACAACGTTAACCTATCAAGTCGTGCTTGTCTTTCGGCCCATAATTAGAGACGCAACTACACGATGGGCCTCCATTTCTGTGTGAGCATGCTACAAATCTACCGTGCCGTGCCTCAAAACTCAATATGACTTAACCATATCGTCGCCTCGTGGCCCTTGCTAAGTTTACTCAACCAAATCTTCGATACATTAATATCGCTCGACCAACAAGCCATTTCACATAGTCTATCTCTTCGAACACGTTCGACATAATCTGCCTATCAATCCTTTCAAATCAAACACGCTACGACACAATTCATCGCTAATCCATAATTCACATTCCATGCTCCCTAAGTCATTTATCCTAATTCACGAAATCGATCACAAGGTCATCTGACTTAACAATACGTTGAGCTCCGATCTCATACGAGTCAGATTATCCACGGTGGGCATGAATCACCATGCACGCTCCCGCAGGATAAACATCCTCATCGGGAAGTAACTCTTGTTCGAGTCTAGACTAATTTATTCTCGATGTGCGGATTGGACCTACTCAATCCTCAAGTTTATTTCATTCATCAAACGCAAGTCCTAACATCCTCAAATTTTCCTTCGTATCAAACCGACAAGTCAAGACAATCAAAGTTGCCGCATCCTGATTTTTCGAGTTCGATCATTCCTGCGACATGAATCACTATGTCTGTGCTCACGCGGAACGATCGCCCCAAATCAGACGCAACGCATGTGCGAGGCTAGAGTTGCACTCGCGCAAGACAAGATCGTCGACGTTGTGGCTATCAACGTAACCATCAAGACACGATCATTTTCATCCAACATTTATCTCAATCAAAATCCTAAGTATAGCATCCAACCGAACAATAACATTTGCACGATCGTTATTCGCAGAGTCAGAGTACCCCCGAGTTATCGCATATCTATCTTTGATACGCCTCAATACCATCGACGATATGCGTAACTTGACGATCTTTCTTTGCAACCAATTTCGAATCGTGCGAATGATGCTATCATCCGACTGGATAATCTCCTCGACATTCAAGTTCAAGTTCAATCATTATCCCTCGAATCATTCACAACATCAATTTCCTCAAACCAATTTCACGTATTGTTCATCCGTTTATCTTAAGTCATCGACCAACGTGTTTCCTCAATTCGCATCATTCTTTGCTGACTCAAATCATCGAGCAACATTCAATCCAATCCTTAGAGTCATTACATAACTTCAAAATTCAACTTTTCATGCACGCTATCTATCTGTCGTGCTAACTTTTCATATACGACCCGTATCAATTTCTTCGATCAAGTCATCCGTTCGCTACACCTTAACTTTTTCCTCAATTTGATTTCATCTACTCGATCATTTTCGCGTTTCACACTTGCGCAATCCTTAATCCCGTGTACGTCCCGTGCGTGTCAATTTCTAAGTTGTTCGAATCAACTCGTCAAATCTTAAGACTATAACTTGTTTAACGATACTCAATCTATGGCTTTGCTTACATGCGACACTCGTTGATAGACTCATTGACACCCCGAATCCTCAATCGATCGATCGACATTCCTGAGGCTATCGCATACACCACTCAGGGATGAAGTCATTTAACTAATCCTCAACTATCATTCGAATCAAAATCGGCTTCTTCAAATTTTTTGTTTGAACCATTCTTCAATTTCCAAGCACTCTCATCTATATCGCATCGACGTTATCGTCGCTCGATAGCACCCCTATCGATAGTCATCTCATTTACTCAATCAAGTCTAACTCATTCTTGTTCGAAATATTACGAATCCCGTACTCGACTTTTTTAAGGTCGACGCAACTTTGGTGTATATGCCCAGCCCGACTTAGCCAACCGTGCTTACGTGAACCATCTTTTTGTTTCTTATCAAAAACTGTTCCCCTACATTTTTGTAAAATAGATAGACTTATTGTATGGATATCCCGTAGGACATTTGAGAGAGAGCGCACCAACGATGTCAACTTTTGCGGAAGCAATAATTCAGAGTTTACGGAAACAACGGAGTTAAAAAATTCAATCGATAGTCCAAGGACGTAAAGCCGTGCTCTGATACCATTATGTCAGGCCTCGCTCCCGTAGGAGCGATCGTCCTCGCTAAGGCGTGATGCCGCACGAGCCTAGGTTGCGCTCGTGCAAGGCGGGTTCCATAACGGCCGATTTCTGCGGCTGCGACGGGGTCATCGCACAGAAGTCCCAAGCAGAGACATTGAATAATAGCAGCAGAATTTGAAGCAAAACACAAGTCATTGCAAAGCACTCTTTTATTGATATTGAAACAAAGGTTACAATGGGGCGCAAGGCCAAGATTTCAATCACTCAAGCTCACTCTTCTCACATTACAAGTCACTCAGCTCTCTCTCATCTCTCAATACAAGTCTTGAGCCAGCGGATGCTTTGGAAGGCGACGTCCATACATTATATCCTGTATAAGTCTTGACTCCATACGGCCTCATGCTTCGAATCGCCAAGGAACTCCATGCCTCGACGCATCCAAGCGAGCTCCGTGCCACGAGCTTCTACCTGTGCCTGCACATAAAAACTATGTGGGTGTCAGTACTCAACTGTACTGGTGGAATGAGCTCCTCGCCCACCCATACAAAACCGATACGTTCATTTACTTTGTACAACATAGTCCCTTTTGATTGTCTTTCTACTCTTGTCTTAGGATTATTTTAGGACCGACGAATTAGCCTATTTTGTGTCTCTAGACCATCCCGTGCTCGCAACAACAACGTCGACTCAACAACGTTAACCTATCAAGTCGTGCTTGCCTTTCGGCCAAAATTAGAGACGCAACTACGCGATGAGGCTCCATTTCTATGTGATCGTGCTAGGAATCCATCGTGTCGTACCTCGTAACTCAGAGTGACTAAACCATATCACCGCCTCGCGGCCCTTTCTACTTCAATCACCAACTGACCCAATGAGGACTTGTGGACTAAATGTCACTCGACCGACTTTGCCTTGCGGCATCTTCTGACTTAAACTCAAGATAACTCAATCATAACTATGCAACTTATATGACGACAACATAAGACTCGACGCCACATCTCGTGCCGAAGCACGTCGCCTACGTTTCAACCAAATCTTAGGCCCAATATTGTGTTCTAACTGTACACACACATTCAACTCGACTCATTGATATAGTCCACTCAATACTCGACTCAATCCAAAGGCACACTCACGGATTGCCGTCCGTGCCGACTCATCTATATGAGGTCACTAGCATGACAAGCTATCTTGGACACATAGCTGGTATAGGATGGACCGGTAATCGCAAGTAGCTAGCCCTAATGAGCGTCCACCGAATACTTATCTTTCGGCTCATCTATCCCGCTCACATTCACCCTCGGTTTTTTCCTAGGCCGGAATGGTCCCGTGGCCACGGGTTGTCGTCCGAGGAAACAAATCGCCCTTGTCGACAAGTTGTCCAATGACCATGCAAGACTCGACTCAAATTGACGTCTCACATAGTCATCCTTCTTTCAGTGTTACCCTCTCTTTCAAAACCAATATCAAGACTTCCATCATTTGAGACCCCTCGACGACCCACGGTCGCGAGCATTCTTTCCATGTTTCCATATCATTTCATTCAACTCATGAATGCCTATTCGATAGTCCTTTCTCCAAAACTCATTAAATCAACCGTGGTTCATGCCTTAAACACTAAGTCCGTGCATCGTGCCTTAACCGACTTATGTTCTACGCGACGCTATCGTCCAAGTCATACTTTATATGACGGGTCTCGAGGCCGTAGGACTATGTGGTTATACCCAACCGTAGAACTCGTAGGACTGTGCTTGCTACCACTCCGATAGCCTAACATAACTTGCCTGACTTAAACACACAATGAATCGACGAGCAAAGGCTGCGTCAAGCCTCGTATTACGGGAATGTGTCGTGCATGCGTTCGACTTCTGAATGACCAAGTTATTTGGGTGCCTAGACTTATGTCATAAGCCGTGCAAAACAACTTAACTTTATAGGGCAAGCCAAGGCTATGCCAAGCCTTGGACGATGGGACCGTGCATGCTTTATGAAGCATTTATGCGGGCGACGCCTATGACTTAGGCTACGTTCATAACTTTGCCAACTCAAACCAACTTTCCTTCTCCCAAACCACGGGACGAAGGATCGAGTGTCATTTTAAAAGCACGCCGTACACCAATTCTAAGCCGACCGTTGGACCTTTCCATATTCTAACTCAATTCGACCCGTCGGAATTATTCCCTTATCTATGTGGATTTGTCTCTTTTGTTTCCAAGCCTACTTGTGCAAGTTGAAAACATACGAATTATTATGTGAAGTCTAAGATGAGGCAAGTTCACCGAAACTACCCCACCTGAGCAAGCGGTCGCCTCGACCGAGCGATGTCTTCGAGCAGCCGTTGCAAGGCTAAGTCCGAACGCCGTTGGTGTTTCGATTCCTCCGATTGACTGAGCGGTACGGGGCACTACAGACCTGGCCAAAACTATACCTATAACATCATGTTGGAACACTCCCAACATTATCATTTATAACCAAACCCATCACCTGCAAATATAACTACAATCCTCGGCCCAATGCAATACCAGCCCATAGCAGCTACCTCCTGCTTGAACTCAAATTTATCCAACATTCAATACGACAGGTCCACACAATCAAAGGTTCTAAAACCTGCAAAGCAAAAGTCTATCCGTAACCCATATTTGACATTCAAACCACAGCAGGTTCCCATCATACTAACACACCCCAGGGAATCTATTCACATGACCCACAAACTGAGAGTATAATTAGTGTGCTTCCCAAGTTATCACAGAAATGACCTATAGCAAGCACGGTCCTTCTGCTGGATAGTGAATCACGATCCATGGTTTTCTCCAACCATAAAAAATAGTCTTCTGTCTTCAGTCCATCTTCAGTATTCTTTAGGAATTGGAATCACTTCAACTTCTTCAGCTGTCCT
The DNA here is from genome assembly GCA_029216955.1 of Iris pallida. Taxonomy (NCBI): domain Eukaryota; kingdom Viridiplantae; phylum Streptophyta; class Magnoliopsida; order Asparagales; family Iridaceae; genus Iris; species Iris pallida. Next base: position 12,789,664 of record JANAVB010033820.1, on the reverse strand, counting down.
GACATAGGCTGGTCCTTTCGGCAGTGCTCCATGCGGTTGCTGAATCTAGAGAGGCAGTCCTTCTGCTGCTGTACTGGTGCTCCTCGTGCTCGCCTTTGGCAGTGCGATCAACGACCTCCGGGCAATCCTTGTCCTGATGGCAGGCGGTCCACAAAACAAGCAGAGCTTCAATCTTTTCTGGCACTCGTCATAGTGGTGTCCTGAACGGTGGCAAAAATTGCAATGATCGTCGGCTGGCTATGAATCTGAATCTCCCGCTGGGGCTTAAGTACATGAGCTCTGGCAAGAATATACGGCTGCTGGCGTGCTGGCTGCTGAGATCCTGATGTTCCTCGGCCATTGTGATCTGCGACTTGCTGGCAATCCTTCATTCGGTAAGCAGAAATCCGTAGTATAAATAGAGTCCAAGCCTCTTGCGGCACTTGTCAACATGATGTCCCGTCCTCTTGTAGAACACACAACGAAGGTGGCCTGAATCTGCCTCTGATGATGTGACTGAAGAAATGTCGTCTGATTGTTGCGATGCTTTACGGGTCCAGGGTACTTGCTATATTCATCATAAGTCTTCATGTCCTTCATGAGCTTAAACTTCCCGTCGCGTCCTATTGTCCGTGTTATGTTCTGAATCTCCTGGCTGGTAGCTCAAATCTTAAGAGGATTCGGGTCCTAGGAGACTTAGGTGATCTTCAGTGGCAGCTCCAGGTTCTCGATCTGCTCCTCAGTGCAAAATATGCGCTCGGTGTCGGGGAAGTCCAAGGATCCGAGAGTCTAGAAATCAGAAGTCCTTCTTGGCTCAGAGAGTGTACCTACAAATCTGGCTTGGAAAAAGGATGGCATGCTCCCTCTAAGTGTCAAGAGACTCTTGAAACGTCTCCGTCAACTACGTACTACCCATGGGGATAGTAGGGCGATAGAAAGTAGTGGAGGCTCGAAACCCTCAAGTGTAGGTGGATCGACTGTTCCGGTGTCGTGTGCTTTTGAACTATCTAAAAAACAGAAAACTGTTAAATATCCTAAACCTAAAAACAACAAGTGTTTATAGAATATCAATATACCCGATGTACCCGATTTTCTATGCTGTGATCAAGTTTCTCTAGTTTTTAACAAGTCCCCCAATAGCACTCTAATACCTAGGTACTATTAGGACAGACCTGTATGGGCCACCACTAAAAATATGTCACAACCCGCTCCCGAATAATCGGACACGAGTCGGACACGTCCAGCCTACTTTGGAAGACTCAACGTAGTAAGCTGTACCAAGCTAGGGAAACTAACAAGTCAATATGAATAAGTATAAATTACAACATCTATAAATGATCCCAGAAAGATCACCATAATCCACAAATCCATATAACGTAAAGGTACCAGAGTCAACAGGAATAAAATATGCTATGAATTCTAAGAACATACAATATCTAGAGGAATAGCTAAAATAATCTAAACCTGAAACCTCAAGCTAAGTCATGGCTCCATCCTGCTCAGCTAAGATCCCGGGCTCTGGCCCATAAGGTAAAACAATATCCTGCAAGTACACCTGCAACATATCCTAGTCAGGAGCGGAGCTAAGTATATCCAGGGAAATGAACAAAACATCATGGTATGGAAATGAGTACAGGAAACAAGAACATGAATACTGAAAAGCAAATACAGGGAACATAATATGTAGCCTGAACATGAAATGTACAAAAAACCTGACATGTGTAATATATTTGAAATACATCCAGAATGTGTGATCGGCTTGGGTAGAACACGGAACATGAAATCGTACGGTTTCGGTCCCGCGTGCACGATGCGGGGCCTAAGCTATTCACATGAATTGTAACTCGGATTTGATCACACATCTGTAGTATTTTCCCTCCCAGACACAAGTAAACTCAGAAAACAAGATACAAGACAATCTCGTAAAATATCGTGTCAACAAGAAGGTACAAGCATGAATATAGAAAAACACGAGACATGAAGTAATAGACAAGTCCGAGGAGTATACTTGCCTTGCTCAGGGTAATCAAGAGTAGGTAGAAAACCTGTATGTCCACCTGTGGTGAAAGTTGGTTAGGTTTTGAAATAATCATTTCCTAATATAATTAACTATTCAATAACTCAAATCTTCCAATAAACTAAGTATTCATACATATAACTTAGCGTCCATACATCACTAATTATTAGAATGGCACTAATATTTAAAGTAGCTAAAATAATTTAGCAAAATAATAATTATGATACATATATACCTAGAAAAATATTTTAGCATTCTTCTATGAGATTTGTATTTATCAAGAAAAATCCATATTTGTTTATTAATAATATTTTACTAGAGCCTGCCAGACCAGGCCAGCCCAACATAGCTTTACATTTAGGAAAGAACCCTTCATTGCTTCTGCTAACCCATCATCCAACACGTCACCCTTCTTATCTATTAATCTGCAAGCAAGAGGACTCATATCCAGGTCATTCCTCCTGAAATCAAGCAGCAACCTGGCCAAAACTATACCTATAACATCATGTTGGAACACTCCCAATATTATCATTTTATAACCAAACCCATCACCTGCAAATATAACTACAATCCCCGGCCCAATGCAATACCAGCCCATAGCAGCTACCTCCTGCTTGAATTCAAATTTACCCAACATTCAACACGACAGTTCCACACAATCAAAGGTTCTAAAACTTGCAAAGCAAAAGTCTATCCACAACCCATATTTGACATTCAAACCACAGCAGGTTCCCATCATACTAACACACCCCAGGGAATCTATTCACATGACCCACAGACTGAGAGTATAATTAGCGTGCTTCCCAAGTTATCACAGAAATGACCTATAGCACCACAAAATAAAATCCCTACAGTATAATATAAGCCCAGGCTAAACCCACCAGAGTCTAAATCAACATACCAAAACTTAGCAAAATATAAAAAAAAAACTACAGATTTATACAAATCAAGAATCTCATAAAAACAAACAAATCTACAAGAATCATATGGAGTCCAACCCTCACGTATAGAGCCTCAATAGTCAAGGCATATGCCCACGCCAATGCTAGCCTCCAGTACCAAACGACCCCAACGCTAACCGCACACTGGACTCAACTACTGTAGGACACGAATAACTCATGGACACATCTCATGGACACATCCAACTCTCGGACACAACCCCCATATCCCAGTCACAATCCTGCCCAGTCCCTTCGTCAACCTCTACATACAAGAATTAAAACAGATATAAGGGAACAATTTGGTTGCCCATGCAGGTCAGAGCATATCGTATCGGTTACGTAACTGTACCGGTACGAGCCTGCGAATTTGACTAAATCCTTAGAAATCTCAATCCACTCTGCCTTACAAATTCTCCTAGAAATCTCGCTACGTCTTTGAAATTTCATATTTGATCTCGATTATTCTCTCTTGCCTTCCGAACCATTGGTTTTTGACTCTTCGTAGTTCGGGGTGACGAATGATCGTAATGCCTAGAATTTATCAAAAATTCTTAAGTTATAGTATAATATTGCTTGACTATTGAATATTTGGTTGTTTATAGATATGAGAGATTATAGATGCCATACGCCCTAGATATCTGTTGGTAGAATTGTTAGCAACTAGTTAGAAGATTATAAGATTTTAGTGACCGTGTTTTGAGGAGTAGTGTGACCAAAGATGGGTAGAAGTTCTTAAGTATTCGGAGTTATAAAATGACTAAAAAAGGTTATAAAATATTTTGAGAGATTAAATTTGAGGAGATTAAAGTAATAGTAGACTTTGAATTTTAAGGGATAGTCATGAATTAGAATTTTGAGGTCGAAATTATTTTAAGGTGGGTAGATTTGTAACTCCTCTTCCCAGAAATTTTTGAAATATTTTTTTATTATTATTTATTTGATTTAAATGGTGATTTTTATATTTATTTTTATAAATAATTATTTAGTTAATTATTACGGTAGATGACTTTAGCCATGGTAGAGTTTTGAAGTACAAGACGGCTAGGAATCATGGTACGGATAGTGCAGTGGAGTGCTTTGACTAGTGTTTAGCTATGGTAGGGGAAGACCCAACCATAAGTGTGTCCTAACTAGGAAAACCAGGCCAAGTTGCGACTTAACCTTTATAGATGTTTTATTTATTTATTAATTAAGTTATTGACTTGCAGAAGACCCGGTTGTACTCAGCTAGTCCGAACTAGACTCGAACCGAGCCCAAGCCATGTAGACCCTTAGTGCGACCAAGACGGCCATATAGATATACCGCATGTATATGGGTGTTTTATTTTAATGATCAATGACTAATTATAAATATTGGTTAAATAAAATATATTATTGCTATTAAAGTTATATTTATATTTTATATATTTGTTATTTTCGAAAATAATACGTTTTCTTGAAATGTCATTTTATATTTGTGGGACCCTTGACTAGAACAGTATATGTATGTATATATATTGTCAGTGTTACTGTTATATATTGTCATAATTTTGTTCTTAGTTTTTGTGTGGCTATTTATGCTACATATTCCTTTTTTACTTTCAAGTCGGATACAATTCCAGTTTTGTCTATACTTTCAAATTTCCAGTTTCATTTACAATTCAGAAGCTTCTGCACTATCACTTTATCTTTCTGGTCTCTTGTTTTGAAAGTTCTCAGTCAAGTTTACTTCTCTTATGTTCATTTTCTATTCAAGTATTGAATAAATTTGTTAGAAGGCACTGGTTTAGATTTAGAAAAATTCCTTGCTTCAAGCTTACTGTATTTTCATCATACTGGTATGGACACTTTTTATGTTTTTCTTCCAGCGAATTATCTTTCTTTCTATAGGTTGATTCTTCATCATCTCCTTCATGTTTCTAATTTTCGGAAGTTCTTTTAGTTGAACTGTGTATATTCCTGTACATTTTTTAAAGCTTGGTAATACTCATCTAGCTATTTACTCGAGCACAACTAAGCCCACACAAGCAAACCCCAACCCAGCTAAGCCAAGCCAGTAGCAGCCCGATCCAAGTCTCCACAACACACAACCGACTATAGATATCGAGAGAGAGCGAGCGCGAGTAAAAAACCCTATAACCTCTCGACACATTGCGACCCTAGCCGCAACCTTAAACCCCAGGACGATCGGCAGGGCACGGCCAGGCACGACAGGAAACAGCAGCAGTACAGCAGTAGCAGTGCTCGACAGGCCTCCTTCCAGGTAAATTTCCTCGCTCATCCAACTACCAATTCGAGAACCAATTCGTTCCTTAGAAAGACGACCTATAGGACTGTGAGATTTGGACTTTATGGCTTACTAGTTGACGGTATATTGTTGGTCTTCGTGTTACCACCAGGCAAGTATACCTTACCTTCCTCTACAGTTTTATTTACATGCATTGTATTTCATTTCCCAGTTTTGATTGTTTATGGATATGTGCTTTTCGTATTATATTCTTTTGAGTTATTTTTATTGCATATAGCCGTGTTCATGTTTGGTCTTATGATTCACACTTGGAGTTTCTCGTCAGTACCTTGCTTGAGTCATGTCATAGAACGAGTACATGTAATTGAACTGCTAAATCCTTGTTATTGTTTCCTTGGCACCAGAGAGTCCACTCGGGACGAGGGTGTTTGTCTTGATCTGTTCACATCCGTGAGTCCACACTCGGGACGAGGATGTCGATTATTTGCACCAGAGAGTCCACACTCAGGACGAGGGTGTTGACTTGACTTGCACCAGAGAGTCCACTCGGGACGAGGGTGTTTACATCAGAGAGTCCACACTCGGGACGAGGATGTTATACTTGCACCAGAGAGTCCACACTCGGGACGAGGGTGCCTTGCCGTGAACTAACCAGAGAGTCCACACTCGGGACGAGGGTTAGTACTAACCAGAGAGTCCACACTCGGGATGACGGTTAGTGATTAGTTCAAACCTGCGAGTCCACTTGGGGCAAGGGTTTGGTTCTTCCATTGATCTCGTGTTCATTGTTTACCCGGCAGTTCATTTATACGTAGTTGTTCTAGTGTTCGTGGTCATTTATCGTATTTCTATTTTTCTTGCTTATTTCCTTGCACATGATAAAACTGTTAGATAGGCATATATATTATATATCTTGCTATGTCCTCTGAGGACCTGATGATCTCTTCAGGTTTAGCGATTGCATGGAGTTAGTGGCAGAGCGAGATGGTAGATGATTGTGATGCATGTCTCAGGTATTTGTTAATGATATTACATTGTTATCCTTTCGTGCTTTTCATTCCTTATCATGAGATATTCTGCTTATTGATTCAGTTTAGAGACTCTTGTTATACTCTTGGAGTCTTATCGGACATATATTCTAGTAGGCTACAGACCATGATCCATAGTGTTCATTCCTGTTTCGTGCACTTAATGTGGATTTGAGATATAGATTTGTTTTACCATATTAGCCATGATACCATAACCTTGACAGTTCCTGTGTCTTCATGAACCGATACCAAACTCCCCGTGTCCTATTCAAGCTCCAAGGGGTCCAGGACTCTTCAGAGGGATTTTCTCGAACGCCTGGTGATCACGACAAGACTCAATTCAAAATTAAGAACAGAAAAAAATCAAAAGCTTCATCGAATCAAAGATTAAAGATCTATCAATCGTTAACTCGATCGATCGATCCGGTCGATACAGCTAAAGAATTGCTACGATACGATCACAGAGAGAAATTAATCAAGAAATAGATCAACTGTTTCCACATTCCGAACAATTCAAGAGAGGTCAAACCGACTTACCGAGAGATCTGAATGATAGCTAGGGAAAATGTCGGCTGAGGAGTTCATCTAGTCGTCGACGCTGTAAAGAGAACGACGATCGCCGGAGAGGAAATCGTGCGATCGCCGTCACCGATCGAGGATGAAGACTCGAAGTCGTCGAACGAAGGATCCCTGATGTCAAGTCGCCGGAGAAGGTGTGGAACCTCTATCGCCGCTGCCGGAGTGGCTAGTCGCCGCCATGGAGAAGAAGAGTCGCCGGAGAGGAGTCACTCACAGTCGATCCGCTCAACAGTTGCCGGAGGAAAATGGAGCGCCACCAGAGACGTCGTCGTGGTGGAGAGATGGAGCTCATCGCCGGCAAGGGGACCTTCGTCGTCGCCGTCGCCATCAAAGCTAGGGTTAGGGTTATGGCTTGATTTGAGGAAGAATGAGAAATGGGGAAGGAGCTTGGTTTCTCTGGAAGAAATTAAGAGATGGGAAAAAATGAGAACAATGTTCTCACTCTCTCTCCTCATGATATATAATGGAAAGAAAGTTTTACACTTAAATCTACTATAATCAGTTATTTGCACAATTAACCCAAAAGTTGTTAAATGGTTAGAAAAATTGTTAGGAAGTTTGATACATTTCTTGAAGAACACTCTAGATTTAATTACTAGAGCCTTTTCTCCTCAAAATCCTAAAATGATTAATAATAAATATTTTCCTTTATATAAAATCATAATGAAACTAATAGTAACCAACCAATTTACATTTATCAAAATAAATTGAAAAATGATAAATTCCTAAAATTTTAAAATATCAGGGAAATTTATTAAATCTAGGGAATGTGGGGTTACATGCCTACCCCTAGGTCGAACATGGCCAGGCAGCGGAGGGAGGAGGGGGATTGGGGGGGCTGGCTAGCGGAGGGATGAGGGTTGCGGGTCGAGGGGGCCGGCCAGCGGAGGGAGGAGGGGTGGGCGAGGGGGACCGAATAAGAAAAAATCGAACCGAACCGAGATTCGATTCGGTTTAAAAAAGATTCGGTTCGATTTCGGTTTTGAAAATACTAAATTTTCTTATTCGGTTTCGGGTTTCGGTCCAAAACCTAAAACCGAATGAGAAAATTTAGTTTGTATATATATGTAGTGCCCCGTCCCGCTCAGTCAATCGGAGGAATCGAAACGCCAACGACTACTACCAAAATATGATATACTAGCGACGAAATTAGCGACGCCAACAAAAAATGTTGCCAATTTTTTGTACATTAGCGACGTCCTAGAAATTCGTCGCTATACGACAGAATTAGCGACGCTTAGCGACATATTATTAAATATGTCTCCATATATTAAAAATTGGCGACGGTTAGCGACATCTCCTCTGTCGGTAACTATTTTACTTATGGCATGCCATGTCATCACATAAATAGAAATAAACGTCGCTAAGTAGTCGCACTACGTCGCTAATTTTGTGACGTAAAGTTTTCGTCGCTCTCCGTCGCTAACTTTGCGACGACCCAGCGACACGGCAGTGACGTCGCAAACATCGACGTAGGGCGACGAATTTGTCATCTGCGACTAGCTTTTTCGCGACCTTCATTTTCCGTCGCTAAAGTCGTCGCTAATTACGATTAGCGACGTTTTTTTTCATAATTAGCGACGTATCATGACGTCGCTAATTTGCCTTATTTTAGTAGTGGATATTTGGACTTAGCCATGCAACGGCTACTCGAAGGCCCGCTCGGTCGAGGTGACTCCTCACTCAGGTGGGGTAGTTTCGGTGAACTTGCCTTATCTTAGCCTTCATATAATAAATTGCATGTTTTCAAAAGCACACGTAGGCTTGATAATAAAAGAGACAAATCCACATAGCTAAGGAAATAATCCCAAGTCGGGTCAATTGAGTTAGAAAAGGAACAAGGTCCCACGGTCGGCTTAGAATCGTTGCACGAGGGCTTTCAAAATGACACTCGTCCCTTCGTCCCGTGCCTTGGGAGAAGGAAGTTGGTTAAGTTGTCAACAAGTTGGAATTAGCCTAAGTCATAGGCGTCGCCCACGTAAATGCTCGATAGAGCATACACGCTTCCCCCATGCAAGGCTTGGCATAGCCTTTGCTCGTCCCTCGGGTTAAGTTGTAGGTTTGATTAAGTTAGGCAAAGTTATGTCGGTCGACCTAAGACATTCCAAGTACTGTCCCGCTCTTTTTGCGGTTTGTCAAGTTAAGTAGTCCTACGATCTCAAGGCCGTCGACTTGGGCAGGAGTGCCGCATAGAGCACAGTTAGCTTAAGGCACGATGCACGGACCTAGTATTTAAGGCAAGGACCATAATTGATTCAAAGTGAGTTTTGGAGAAAGGACTATCAAATAGACGTTCATGAGTTGAATAAAATGATAGTGTAACATGGAAAGAATGCTCGTGACCATGGGTCGTCGAGGGGTCTCAAGGATAGAAGTCTTGAACTTAGTTTTGAAAGAGATGGTAACACTGTAAGAAGGATGACTGTCTGAGACGTCAGTTTGAGTCGAGTCTTGCATGGTCATGGACATCTTGTCGACAAGGGCGATGGTTCCTTGAGCGGCAACCCGGGGCCACGGGACCGACTCAGCCTAGGAGAAAACAGGGTATAGTCGTGCATAAGGTTTCAGCACATGTTAAGCGGGGACTTGCAACGGAGCTAGCTACTTGCGTTGAAAGGACCCCGATTAACAAAACTATACGTCCAGGATAGCTTGTGATGCTAGTGACCTTTCATATAAATGGGTCAGCATGGCGACAATCTGTAAGTGTGCCTTTGTATTGAGTCGAGTTGAATGAGTGCACGATCAGAAGACAATGTTTGGGCCTAAGATTTGGCTACAACGTAGACACCGTGCTTCGGCACGAGATGTGACGTCGAGTCTTAAGTGTTGGCATATAAGTTGTATAAGTTGGATTTGGGTCATTTCGAGTTTAAGTCAGGAATCGTTGCAAGGCAAAGTTGGTCGAGTGATACTTAGTTCACAAGTCTTGATGGCTCAGTTGATGATTAAGTAGCAAAGGGCCATGAGGTGGCAAATCTGGTTAAAGTCTCACTGAGTTACAAGGCACGGTACATTGGACTTGTAGCACGGTCACATGGAAATGGAGTCTTACCGAGTAGTTGCGTCTTTGATTATGGGCCGAAAGACAAGCACGACTTGATAGGTTAACGTTGTTGCAAGCACGAAATGGTCTGGAGACACAAAATAGGCCAATGCGTTTGTCCTAAAACCGATCCTAAGGTAAGAGTAGAAAGACAATCATAAAGGGGCTATGTTACACATAAAGTAAATGAATGTGTTGGTTTTGTATGGGTGGGCGAGCTGAGCTCATTCTACCAGTACAGTTGAGTACTGACACCCGCACAGTTTTCATGTGCAGGCACAGGTAGAAGCTCGTGGCATGGAGCTCGCTTGAATGCGTCAAGATACGGAGTTCCTTTATGATTCGAAGCGTACGGCCACATGGAGTCAAGATTTATACGAGACATAATGTATGGACGTCGCCTTCTGAAGCATCCGCTGGTTTAAGACTTGTATTGAGAGATGAGAGAGAGTTGAGTGACTTGTAATGTGAGAAGAGTGAGCTTGAGTGATTTAATCTTGGCCTTGCGCCCTATTGTAATCCTTTTTCAATATCAATATATAAAATGCATCTTTTGAATGACTTACGTTTTGTTCTAAATTTTCGCTGCTATCATTCAATGTCTCTGCTTCGGACTTCTGTGCGATGACCCTGTCGCAGCCGCTGTAATCGGTCGTTATGGAACCCGCGTTGCACGAGCCCAATCTAGGCTCGTGCGGTATCACACCTTAGCGAGGACGATCGCTCCTACGGAAGCGGGGTACGACATAATGGTATCAGAGCACGGCTTTACGTCGTTGGACTTTCGATTGAATTCTTTAACTTCGATGTTTTTGCAAACTCTGTTGCGTCCGTAAGTTGTTATCGTTGATGCGCTCTCTCTCAAATGTCCCATGTGATGTCCATACAATAAGTCTATCTATTTTGCAAAACATAGGAGAACTGTTTTTGACAAAACAAAAAGATGGTTTACGTAAGCATGGTTGGCTAAGTCGGGCTGGGCATATACACCAAGGATTGTGTTGACCTTAGCAAAGTCGAGTGTGAGATTCGTAATGTTTCGAGCACGAAATGAGTTAGACTTGAATGAGTAAAATGGGATGATTATCGTTAGGGGTGCTATCGAACGGCGATGTTATCGTCGATGCGGTACAGATGAGCGTGCTTGGAATTCGAAGAATGGTTTGAACAGAAAATTTGAAAAAGACAATTGTGAATCGAATGATAAGTTGAGGATTTGTTGAATGACTTCATCCCTGAGTGGTGTATGCGATAGCCTCAGGGATGTTGATCGATCGATTAAGGATATGCGGTGTCAATAAGTCTATCAGCAAGCGTCGTATGTATGCAAAGCCGTAGATTGAGTATCGTTGAATAAGTTGTAGTCTTGAGATTTGACGAGTTGATTCGAACGACCTAAAAATTGACGCGCACGGAACGTACACAAAATTGATGATTGCGCGAGTATGAAATGCAAAAGGATTGAGTAGGTGAAACTGAATCAAAGAAAAGTTAGGGTGTACGAATGGATGACTTGATCGAGAAAATTGATGCAGATCGTATACGAAAAGTTAGCACGATCGGAAGATAGCGTGTATGAAATGTTGAGTTTGAAGTTACAAAATAACTAATGATTGAAATCGATGTTGCTCGATGGTTTGAGTTAGCAAGGAATGATGCGAATTGAGGAAATACGTTGGTCGATGATTTAAGATAGACGGATGAACAATACTTGAATTTGGGTTTAAGAAAATTGATGTTGTGAATGATTCGAGAGATAAGGATCGAACTTAAATTTGAATGTCGAGGAGATTATCCAGTCGGATCATAGCATCATTTGCACGACTTGAAATTCGTTGCAAAGGAAGATCGTCAGGTTACGCATATCATCGATGGTATTGAGGCGTATCAAAGATCGATATGCGATAACTCGGAAGCACTCTAATTCGAGAAATGACGATCGTGCAAGTGTTATTATTATGACGGATGCTATACTTAGGATTTTGATTGAAATAAATGTGGATGGAAACAGAAGGGTCTTGATGGTTACGCGGATAACCACAACGTCGACATTCTTGTCTTACGCGAGTGCAACTTTAGCCTCGCTTATGCGTCGCATCAGATTTAAGGCGATCGTTCCGCGTGAGCGCTGACATGGTGATTCATGTCGCGGGAATGATCGAACTCAGAAAAATTAGGACGCGACAACTTTGATTGTCTCAACTTGTTGGTTTGATGCGAAGGAAATTCGAGGATGTTAGGACTTGTGATTGATGATTGAATAAACTTGAGGATAGAGTAGGTCCAATCTGCGCATCGAGAATGAATTAGTCTAAACTTAAAATAAGAGTTACGCCCCGATGAGAATGATTATTCCGCGGGAGCGTTGCATGGTAATTTCATGCCCACGTGGATATTCGGACTCGCGTGAGATCGAAGCGTGGCATATTGTTAAGTCAGACGACCTTGTGATCGATTACGTGAATTGGGATAAATGACTTAGGGAGTATGAAATGTGAATTATGGTTTGGCGGTGAATCATGTCGAGTGTGCTTGACTTGAGAAGGATTGATAGGTGGATTATGTCGGACGTGTTTGAAGAGATAGACTATACGAAATGGCTTGTTGGTTGAGCGATATTGATATGTCGAAGATTTGGTTGAGTGAACTTACGATAGGATGGCTCTGCTGAATAACTCGGACCTCGTGCGACGAATGTTGGGATGTGTGTAGAAAATCTATGCTCGATATTTAGAAATCAGAGTGATGCGAGCTTGGGTAGAAAATCCCGTACTATCAACTTGGTTTAACATTAGGATGGGGTCAGTGTTGATATCGTTGTTTGGAAACTATGATTCCAATACTGACAATTGATATTAGCCTAGAGAGATGGCCTAGCGGCTAGGCGAGATGTCCATGTTGCGAGAGTTAGCATCGGTACGATTGATTTTCAGGATTGAGTGGATGAATCGATAGGCAGGATTGGATTCACTATCACAAGGCTTGGTTGAAATACATGTATTTCGGAGACGCCTGGAATGTGCGCACTATCCAAACTAAGTGATACGTTGAATTCAAGTAAGACTTGAGGAATGAGATGTGTCGAGGATTTTGAGATCGTGAGTTTTGAAGAAAAGATTGAGGGTAGCACGAGCGTGGTTCGGATTTGAGAAATGCATAGGAGAAATGTGCGCGAGAGTCGTTGAACATTCAAGTGATAAATCGATGAATAAGTACTCTGTTAGTTTCGAGGACGAAACTTTTTCTGAGTGGTGTATGATGTAGTTTCCCGTCCCGTTCAGTCAATCGGAGGAATCGAAATGCCAACGGCATTTGGACTTAGCCATGCAACGGCTACTCGAAGGCCCGCTTGGTCGAGGCGACTCCTCGCTCAGGTGGGGTAGTTTCGGTGAACTTGCCTCATCTTAGCCTTCACATAATAAATCGCATGTTTTCAAATGCACAAGTAGGCTTGATAATAAAAGAGACGAATCCACATAGCTAAGGGAATAATTCCAAGTCGGATCATTTGAGTTAGAAAAGGAACAAGGTCCCACGGTCGGCTTTGAATCGTTTTACGAGGGCTTTCAAAATGACACTCGTCCCTTCGTCTCGTGCCTTGGGAGAAGGAAGTTGGTTAAGTTGTCAACAAGTTGGAATTAGCCTAAGTCATAGGCGTCGCCCGCGTAAATGCTCGATAGAGCATGCACGCTTCCCCCATACAAGGCTTGGCATAGCCTTTGCTCATCCCTTGGGTTAAGTTGTAGGTTTGATTTAGTTAGGCAAAATTATGCCGGTCGACCTAAGACATTCCAAGTACCGTCCCGCTCTTTTTGCGGTTTGTCAAGTTAAGTAGTCCCACGATCTCAAGGCCCGTTGACTTGGGCAGGAGTGCCGTGTATAGCACAATTGGCTTAAGCCACGATGCACGGACCTAGTGTTTAAGGCAAGGACCACAATTGATTCAAAGTGAGTTTTGGAGAAAGGACTATCAAATAGGCGTTCATGAGTTGAATAAAATGATATGGTAACATAGAAAGAATGCTCGTGACCATGGGTCGTCGAGGGGTCTCAAGGATAGAAGTCTTGAACTTAGTTTTAAAAGAGATGGTAATACTGTAGGAAGGATGACTGTGTAAGACGTCAGTTTGAGTCGAGTCTTGCATGGTCATGGACAACTTTTCGACAAGGGCGATGGTTCCTCGAGCGGCAACCCGGGGCCACGGGACCGACTCAGCCTAGGAGGAAATAGGATATAGTCGTGCATAAGGTTTCAGTACAGGTTAAGCGGGGACTTACAACGGAGCTAGCTACTTGCATTGAAAGGACCCCGATTAACAAAACTATACGTCCAGGATAGCTTGTGATGCTAGTGACCTTTCATATAGATGGGTCGGCATGGCGACAATCCGCAAGTGTGCCTTTGGATTGAGTCGAGTTGAATGGGTGCACGATCAGAAGACAATGTTTGGACATAAGATTTGGCTGTAACGTAGACACCGTACTTCGGCACGAGATGTGGCATCGAGTCTTAAGTATTGGCATGTAAGTTGCATAAGTTGGATTTAGGTTATTTTGAGTTTAAGTCAGGAATCGACGTAAGACAAAGTTGGTCGAGTGACACTTAGTTCACAAGTCTTGTTGGGTCAGTTGATGATTAAGTAGCAAAGGGCCGCGAGGCGGCAAATCAGGTTGAAGTCTCACTGAGTTACAAGGCACGACACATTGGACTTGTATCACGGTCATATGGAAATGGAGCCTTACCGAGTAGTTGCGTCTTTAATTATGGGCCGAAAGGCAAGCACGACTTGATAGGTTAACGTTGTTGCAATTACGGGATGGTTTGGAGACACAAAATAGGCCAAGGCGTTTGTCCTAAAACCGATCCTAAGGCAAAAGTAGAAAGACAATCATAAAGAGGCTATGTTACACACAAAGTAAATGAACGTGTTGGTTTTGTATGGGTGGACGAGGAGCTCATTCCCCCAGTACAGTTGAGTACTAACACCCATACAGTTTTCATGTGCAGGCACATGTAGAAGCTCGTGGCGTGGAGCTCGCTTGAATGCGTCGAGGCACGTAGTTCCTTGGCGATTCAAAGCGTACGGCCGCGTGGAGTCAAGACTTATACGGGACATAATGTATGGACGTTGACTTATACGGGACATAATGTAAGATAAAGCAGTAAGGCATCCCAAACGCTCAGTCAAAATGTTCTTGAGATCTGGCTTTACAAAACATAGCCAGATGATATAGCAAAGTGTACACAATTGTTATCAGCTGCAGTCTGACTTAATTACAATTATGTAAAAGTAAGTACAAGACAATCCGAATAACATGTCGGTGCCAAACGGCTAAGTATAAAGTAAATAGCAAAACGAGTAGGGGAGTAAGAAAACCCACTCGAGTCCGCCTGCGATCATTCCCCTAGTATTGACCATCTTGGAGGTAGAAGTAAGCTGAGTCCTCGGGAACCGGCTCTAAATCTGGCCATGCAAAACCAGAGAGGTTAGACCTCTAATAGCAAGTACCACAAGGAAGGACGATATGAAGGACTAAACCAGTAAGTAAGAGCATATAATAATAGATCTCTGCTTTCCACTAGGATTCACACAACATCAAGATACTTCGAACCAACCTCCCAACCAAACAAGGACAGAAGTTGGCCCGTCATGTCCTGACATTCTGATCATCTCAGTTAGGCAACAGAGTAGGTACAGTATACAAACAAATTAATTTAAACGGCCAATCAATTTCTACGGCTTGCTATTGTGAGTTCCAAGTTATCCTGGAATAATGCAATAAAGATTCCTCGGTTCTTATCATGTGCGAGCAAGGCTAGTCTATCCAGTCAATGAATTACGCCATGCATGAATTAGACGAGTCCTAGCAGGACGCTCGTCATCAATATACAATATATAATAATATAAGCAGATACCGCTCCCTGCCCGTATGGTAGGTTTACAGTATCTGTGGGAACCAGCCGGCCCGTCGGGTACTACTCGTCCCAAGGGGGCTGCCATGTAAGAACTCGGGAATCCATTCTCTCCATGCCATCATTATTTTATTTAACTTAATAGTCCCTACGTTGAGTGAAATCCCATGCCGTGGATCATGGTCATTCAAATGAGTACTTTCGTACGGGGTATGATATGCACAACTCTACAACGATACCAGTGCGGTTAGGTTGCAGGTCTTACATAGCGTAATGCAACAATCCAAACTAACCACGGAATAATCATGCCTTGACCATAAAGTACACATGCTTCTTGTGTAGAAAATAAATAAGTAAGTAAATTGAAGCCTGCATGTGTGCCTGTATGTCAATATTCGAGATTGGCTAATCGATTACAATAGTTCATAACATAAACGTGTCTCATTCGTTTAATTCAATAAGACGACTAGCCAGTCTCTTAGTTCCAACTAGGAATGCATGATCAATTTTGTCAAGATAACCATCGTCATCAATGGTGACAAGGCATGAAAGTCAATTATCATTAATTGAGGTCGAGTTTATAACTCTCAAGGTCAAGTTCCAGTCTCACTAGGTATCCATGAACTAATCAAGACACGAGGTACGTTCTACACAACCATATGCATTAAAGATATTAACCTGCTAAGATTATCGAGTTTATACAAAAAGGCGTAAGGATGAAATAGGAGAATTATCATGCTACTATTAAATGAGTAAATTATAGAACAAATAAAAACACCCAGGTCAAGAAGTCACGCCAGCAAGTCTATGCTAAGGCCAATAAGTCACGCAAGAAGTCTATGCTAAGACCAACAAGTCACGCAAGAATCGTGCACGTAAAAAGTACGCCAAGTTAGGCTAGGAGTGGGCGTGAAAAGTGATACACGCTGGCAAGCATGAGCGTGACTAAAAATACACGCATGCACAGAGTGAGCGTGACTAAAAATACACGCACGCACAGAGCGAGCGTGACTAAAAATACACGCACGCACAGAGCGAGCGTGACTAAAAATACACGCACGCACAGAGTGAGCGTGACTAAAAATACACGCATGCACAGAGGGAGCGCGACTAAAAATACACGCACGCACAGAGTGAGCGTGACTAAAAATACACGCACGCACAGAGCGAGCGTGACTAAAAATACACGCACGCACAGAGTGAGCGTGACTCGAATTCACACAAACACGTAAAGACGTGTGCGTGACTAACGAACAGTTTTGCCATATGAACTATCTATCTCCGAAAACATGCTAAGTTGGTAGACCAAAACCCATGAACAGCCGAAAATGTAACAACTTAGATCTAGAGAAAACAAGCCACAGAAATCAAAAATGCCAAGCACTAAACTCTCTCAGGATCATGAGAGAAAGAGTAATGATCCATAAAAATAGATGAAGGAGAAGCAAGATTGCACTTGCCTTCTCCTGCTGCTGGTAGGTGGAGGGTGATGAGAGGAAGAAGAAGTAATGGTGAGAATGAGTAATGAAGAGAGAGAAGAAGATAGGAGCTTTAAATAGCAAAGGGAGTGGTAGGTGGGAGACTTGTGGGCCGGGTTTAAGGGGACCACCAAGCCGAAACCCAATAAGACTAAAGCAGGGAATAAAAGCAGAAAGAAAAATGCAGATAATAAATTGCAGGAAATTAATTAACATGAAAATTAAAGAACAGATAATTAATTAACATGAAATTATAGGAATTTAAATACAGGATAATATATGATAAATACTAAATAAATACTTATGAGTTGTACATGTATAAAAATACGCATTCCGGGAACGGGGAGTGACATCTCTACCCACCTTGAAAAAATTTCGTCCTCGTAATTTCAAATTCAAGCAAGATAGAAATATCGGAGCTAAACTAATACAAGCAATTCTAGCGAGCAAGCAATTAATTTTACCATATCAAAAGCAAGTACTATATATGTAAATCCATCAATCTACGATATCAATAAGTTCTACCCATAAGGTGATAAGCATGAGGAATCAGGACAATCAAGGTATACAGAAAAAGACATACCTTGTGAGTCAAACAGGTGTGGATATCGTGATCGGATATCATCCTCACGTTCCCACGCTGACTCTCCTAAGGAGTGATGACCCCAAGCAACACGGACAAGACTAATTGTTCGGTTCTTGAGTATCTTCTCTCTTCGGTCCAAAATGGACACATGATATTCCTCGTAAGACAGGTTGGTACCAACAACCAGCTCAGAGTGATCGAGGACATGGCTTGGGTCCGATACATACCTACGTAACAGGGATACATGAAACACGTCATGCACCTCTCGTAACGAAGGTGGGAGGGATAAACGATAAGCAACATCGCCAACCCGATCAAGGATAACGAATGGGCCCACGTACCGCGGACTCAATTTCCCGCGAACGCCAAATCTAATGACCCCACGAGTAGGTGGGATCCGCAAGAATACGTGGTCCCCAACAGAAAACTCTAGCGGCCTACGATGCTGGTCCGCCCAATGACGATGTCGATCCTGCGCAACTCGAAGTCGCTCTCTAATTCCCTTAACCACTTCAACCGTCTGAATAATCATTTCCGGGCCTAACATCTTTCTCTCTCCAATATCATCCCATACAAGCGGTGATCTGCACTTCTTACCATATAATGCTTCAAATGGCGCAATCTGGATACGGGCTTGATAACTATTGTTGTACGAGAATTCGACTAAGTGCAGGTGGCTCTCCCAAGATCCTCCAAAATCCAAAGTACAAGCTCGCAACATGTCTTCTAAGGTCTAAATCGTCCTTTCTGATTGCCCATCCATCTGCGGATGGTAAGCCGTACTGAATCTTAACATGGTACCCAGACTATGATGTAAGCTCTTCCAGAAGTGTAATGTAAAGCGGGTATTCCGATCTGACACAATACTGACAGGGACTCCATGTTGCCTGACTATCTGTTGCATATATAATTCTGCCAACTTTTCTGTAGATTGCCCTACTCTGAAAGGAAGAAAGTGTGCTACCTTTGTAAGTCGGTCCACTATTACCCAAATAGCGTCCTTACCACTTGGTGATCTCGGTAAATCAGTCACAAAGTCCATTGTAATATGCTCCCATTTCTATTTCGGAATAGGAAGCGGTTGTAATAATCCAGCTGGCCTCTGCTGTTCTGTCTTCACTTGCTGACATATCAAGCAACGGGAAACAAATCTAGCTATCTCCCTCTTCATCCCGTTCCACTAGAAATGCTGCTTGATATCTTGGTACATCTTGGTCCCTCCAAGGTGAATAGAATACTAAGAACTGTGAGCTTCTGCCATAACCTCCTGTCTGATATTTCCACTAGGCACACATAGACGCGATCCAAACCTAAGTGTACCATCTTCATGAATTCTCATCTCCTTTCTGAGTCCTGACTCACATTCTGCCCTAAGCTTCTGAATCCTTGGGTCCTGTGCCTGAGCTGCCTTGATTCTATCTACCAAGTCGGATTGAACTTGCAGACTTGTTAGAACTCCTACATCACTAGGAAGTATAACTTCGATGCCCATCTCCTGAAGGTCTTCTAAGATATGCCTCTGCGTTGTCAACATAAATGTGCCGCCTCTCCTGCTAAGAGCGTCTGCCACTATATTAGCCTTGCCTGAATGATACTGAAGCACCACGTCATAATCCTTGATCAACTCCAGCCATCTTCTCTGTCTCATGTTTAGTTCCTTCTGAGTAAAGATGTACCTTAGAATTTTGTGGTCCGTGTACATCTCCACTCGGTCACCATATAAGTAATGCCTCCATAGCTTCAGAGCAAACACTACTGCCGCCAACTCCAAATCATGAGTTGGGTAATTCTTTTCGTGGTCCCAAAGCTGCCTAGATGCATATGCTATCACCTTTCCATATTGTATAAGGACACATCCAAGTCCCTTACCTGACGCATCACTGTAGGTCCAAAAAAATCAAATCGCGCCTAGGTTTGATTCAACAGATTGATCAGAATGCGCCTACAGATAGATGGTGCCTACTTCACCAACAAACTCAGAATGCGCCTATTTTTGCATCACAGAGGCGCACTTCACAAACTGCGCTTAGCTGACGTGAAGTCATTATTACCTGACAAACACGAAGATCGAGGCAGCACTATCATTCCTCTGATGGCGCGGCGCTCGAGGAAGATATGACAGCTGTCTAAACAGATTGCGCCTACATCAAAGAACTAGGCGCTATCAACGGACTGCGCCTACTTCTATCCGAATTCAGCGCACTTTGCAGATTGCGCCTACGTCTCAGTGAAGAAGGCGCAGTTCAATACAACATCAATTTAGAGCTTGCCACGTGTCCCTGAAACAGGCGCGCTTTGACTAAATCAATGCCTAACTACCACTCTACATGTCCAACACGTGTCCCACTAACTGTACACGACCAAGCGCATTTTAATCAAATAATGCCACGTGTCTAGAGCAGTTGGTGCACGTTCGTGATAATGGAGTGAAAACAGGCGCAGTTTGTCATACGTGCTCAAAACAGGCGCACTTCAACCAGGCGCTCTCCAGAATAACTGTTCAAAACAGTTATTTCAGAACTCTATAAATAGAGTTTCGTTTCCATTCAACAGATCACGAGAAAGATCAAGAGAAATCAGAGTTTTTGTCCAAGTGCTGCTGCGTTCTTCAGAGATTCAAGTCTTCAAAGTTCACATCGTCCAAGGGATAAAGCGATCGTCATTCAGATCGGATTCCTATAGTTGTACTTTCCCAGAATTCTTGTAATATTCTTTACAAAGTTTGTGAAATAAAGATCATACTTTTGTTTTTGCAAACAAAATGGCGACTCTGCTGGGGACGACCTTTTCCTCTGATGAAAAGGTGACAACTCAATGTGACACGGCGTCTATCGGCTCGACGCAGAAGACTTTGGTCGTGAAAGTCGACCAAACGGCTTACGAAGCAATGATTAATGCACAAAGCACTCCTCGCCGCACTACGACTTCCGTTAAGAGCAAGACTCGCTCAGTGTGGACTCCCAAGAACTCTGCTCCTTCTCTGATGAAGAACGCTGCCGCTTCCTCGGCACAACTTGCTGTTTCCAAGACACCAGTGCTTATCTCTGGTAACCTGGCGCAGTCTGTTCCCTCTTTAGGGAAACAGAATGTTCAGGCGCAGTCTGCGGCCAAACATGTCAATCAGGCACAGTCTGTTCCTTCCTTAGGGAAACAGACTAAAACTGTGAACCAGGCGCAGTCTGCTGTCAAACCATCTTTTGGCACAGTTCATGCCAAAACAGCACAATCTCTGCCTCACAATCAGGCGCAGTCTGTTCTCTCTTTAGGGAAACAGGCGCAGTCTGTCACCAAACCTTCTTCTGGCACAGTTTGTGCCAAATTGGCATAAGTTAAATCTTCTGTTACTGCCAAGGCTCAATCCAATACATCTGCTGCCCTGACTAAACAGGCGCAGTCTATTCAGGCGCAGTCTGCTCAGGCGCAGTCTACTCCGAATCACTCCAGAATCCAGAAACCCCAAACTGCTCAGGCACAGTTTGCTGAGGACAGTCCTTTGGCTGTTCCTTCTTCCATTCCATCAAAAGGAAAAGGCCCCTTGGTCTTCTCCCAATCTTCCCAAGCTCAAAACTTGGAAGATAACAGAGGGAAATGCTCTTTAGCTATCCCTTCATCTCAAAACAATGGGAAAGGTCCTCTGGCCTTTTCCAAGTCTTCTTTGATTCTTATCAAGGAGGATCTAACTGATAGTGCCTTTGCACCTATTAGTACGAATATCCCCCTTAACAAGGGTTCTCGTACTAATCAGAGAGGTATTTTACCTACTCCCAAGGCAAATATTCAGGAATTGCCTAATTTGCGGATTTCACGATCCGAACAAGGCAAATTACAAGTTTCACAAACTGAGGTTCCCAGGGGCGGTTTAAATGATTTACGGGCATATCTTAATAGAAAACCCCAATCAAAACCTACCTCTGTAAAACGCAAGCATGCTAAGATCAACTTGCCTCAGTATCAACCTTTTGAGGCAAGGAATTCTGACAATTACGCCAATCAGATGAATACCTCTCTTTATACTCATGGAAGCGAACGTTTACGAAATCGGAATCATGTTCCAAATGTCATCTATGAGTATATCCCTGCTACTTCTTCTAGTCCCATTGTCTCTGATCTTCGAGATCATCTCAGGCAGAAACGGAATATCACCCCCAGTTCTCCCAAACAATCACAAGTTCATCATTGCAATCATCCTCACGAAGTGGTTATCAAATGTTGTTGCCAAACAACCAAGCGTTCTGTCTTCGAGCGTCTGACTTTCCCTTCTGTTGATCAAAAGAGTGATGATGAAGAAGAGGTAATGTTTGCCTCTGTCAACATGACTTCTAGAGACTCTGGGGGTAGAAAATGCAAGCACGGAAAGACCCGGAGACCTAGCTAGCACTATCTTGACCGACTTAGAGAATCAGATGATGGTGTTTACCAGCATACTCGATCTCGAAGCCGAGAAACAATCGGTCAAAGGAATCTTCCTTACAGTGATCGGTCTACTTCTCATGATGGGGGTAATTCGGATTTTGCTGTCGACAGTGATGATTCTGAACAAACTGTGTCATCTGTCATGGCACGAGAAGTGACAGCATACGTTACTGAAGAACAAGATGCTTCTGGTTCTAACAATCAGAATCAAAGGATTGTTGCACTAGAGGAACAATTGAAGACTATGGCCGAAATGATGGCTAAAATGTATGATGTTATTATGGCTCAGCACACTCCACCGGTCATAACTCCTGAACCATTGATTTCTTCCACTCCTCAGAACCCTGGTCTGGGGATACCACCTCTTCCAAACATCACAGTACCAGCTCAGGTTACTTTTAGCCAAACTGGTGCTGGGGGTGATGCTTACCATGCGGTTCCTCCTCCGGCTATTACTAATCAATCTAGCAATCCTCAATCTTCAGGGAATGCTAATGATGCTGTTGAACAATTGCGGAATCAATTTGAAGCCTATACACAAAGGGAAGGCTTACAACGGTTGGGCATTAAACAACCCTATCCCGCCGAATGGAAGAAAATGCAGTTTCCGCCAAAATACAAATTCCCCACCATTATGCAGTTCGATGGTACTTCATCTCCCAATCAGTATATTAATCATTTTGAATTGATGACTGATCCTCTTCAGCCTAATGATGCCCTTCTTACTCGGGTATTCGTCAGTTGCTTAACTGGCGCTACTTATGACTGGTACCGAAGTCTACCAGATGGATGTATCACTTCTTTTGCTGGTTTCAAACAGATGTTCCTTGAACGATTTTATGAAGGCGTCAATGACATGACTATGTCAGCCCTCATTAAAATCAAACAAAGAAATAATGAGCCTGCTGAGCAATTTATCGAGAGGTTCCGTCGCGAAGCTCTCAAAATGCCAATGGGAACTCCATCTGCTGTTACAATTGATACTTGCAAGAATAATCTCTTGCCAATTATCAGTATGTGGACAGGGGCAACTCAATTCCAAGACTGGCCTTCTTTCATTATCAATGCTAAGGCAGCAGAACTCAGCGCTGAAAAATTCAAGACATTGGGGGTTCACATGAATCCTGACCAAGGCGATCATGGCTCAAACTCTAACAACAATCGCCAGAATAATAATAGAAAAGGCAAAGATACATCTGCTCCTAAAGAAACTTTGGCCATTGACTTGAGAAGCAAAGAAGCACTGGCTGTTAATGTTGCTCAATCTGCACCTATTCCATCACAACAACCTCAAAGAGCACCACGTCCTAAAGAAGAATACTCTTTCGATGAAGATGACATCATGGGTATCTTTGAATGTCTTACAAAAAGCAACAAACTTCAATTGCCCGACCCCAAAAGGCCGGAAGAGGTTGGTAAGACTGATCATCCTAAGTATTGTGTTTATCACAGATTTATCGGACATCCTACTCGAGCATGTTATGTGCTTAAAGGAAAAATACAAGAGATGATCAAATCTGGAGCAGTAACCCTCGAACAAGATGAAAAGACGGTGACGGCTAATGTCGTCTCTGTTCAGTTCGGCGAATTTCCACCAATGCAGATAGAAGATGGTGTAGTTCCCATTCCTCGAACCACTCTCGAGCTTATAAACCTTCCACCTTTTCGAAATGAAGGACTAGTCCCTTTATCTACTTCTAAAGGGGAAATCATGTGGATTCATCCAGATCTGGTCTCAGATTTTGAATCCTTCGACTCTTCTTCATCTAAACAAAAGAAAAATTCCAAAGGCAAGTTTAAAAGTTGTAATATGGTTTCTCTTGCACCATTAAATGAAGAAGAGATTTTATTAGGTACCAGGTCTGGTAAACCCTATTTACGGGAATACCCAGAAAATCAGAAAGCTCCAACCTCATCTTCCACTCCTGACACGCCTCCTGAAATTCAACCCTCTTCATCTTCAACTAACCCAACTCCTCCTCCTGTTAAACCAGCAGTTACTGATAAAGGTAAACAACCGGTTCGTTTCGATAAAGCTCTCAAAAAGTCTACTTCTCTCGGACTCGAGAAGCCGTATAACTTTGACATACTGGCTCAACTGGCCAATACTCCTGCCAGATTGTCAATATTCGAGCTCTTGCGCCTCTCTAAGGAAACTCGAGAGACGTTAAGTGAAGCTTCGTTGTAGGCAGAAAATTGTCTTGAAATTCTGAAGAAGCCGGAGAAAGAGCCTCTCTCTTGTCTCCATTGTCATAGCGTGTTGGAATTAATTCCAAATATTACCTTCACGCAAGATGACATGCTCCTGGAAGATAATCGACATGATCGCCCTTTGTATTTCACAGGGTACGTTGATACCATGAAGGTCGATCGTATCCTGATAGATCCAGGTTCTGTACTCAGTATTATACCTAAAACAATGTTGGATGCCTTGAAAATTCCTGTACGCAGTCTTACTGGTACAATCACTACTATTCTGGGGTTCAATCAAGGAAGAAGTGAACCTCTGGGCAAGATTCGCTTAAAATTCTAAATAGGCAATCTTCGTACAAAGGTAACCTTTTACATCATTGATAACCATGGTTGTTCCTACAATGCTCTTCTGGGAAGACCATTCCTTCATGAGCATAATATTGTGCCATCAACTCTTCATCAATGTTTCAAATATGTTGATGACAAAGGAGAAGTCCAAAAAGAAGTTGCAGATCTCTATCCTTTCAAGGGCGTCGAAGCATACTGCAACGATGCTCGCATGTACAAAGATGAGTTCATGAAAGTTGTCTTGGCTTTAGACATTGAAGAAGAGCAGGGAATTGAATCTAAAGACACTCTTGTAATTCCTGTTAAAGGACACGTCTCTCAACCCTCTTCTTTTGAACCACTAACCATCTATCTTCCTCCTAGCAAAAAGGAACAAGAACCAAAGTCACAGGATACTCTTGTGATTCCTGTCAAAGGGCGCGTCTCTAAGCCCTCGCATGCTGAACCACTGGTCATTCGACTTCCTGCCAAGAAGACAATTCCTATGACTGATCAAGGAAAAAGGGAGCTCACCGCTTCTGAGCCATTTGTTATCGACCTTCGTCGTAACAAGCCTTCTCTTCCTCCTCGTTCTTCTTCTCCCCCTCTTGTTATTAATTTGACTAAGCCTGCTAAGGCTAAAAGTCCTACTGTAAACACTGTTGTAAATATCAATAAAGATGCATCTCCTTTACAGTATACTGATGTGTTATATCATGCTGAGTGTTACTTAAATATGATAAATAGGTTGAAGCCACTCACAATTGAAGTTGTACAATCTTACCAAACAGATGTATCATTGGAATCAACAGATAGTTCATACTTTATAGTTCCTGCTCGAAAAGCTGACGAAAGTCCAATAATCTTTATTAGAGGACCAGAACAAAAGTTTTCTTATACCGAAGATTGCAAAAACGATGACACGGGACATTTACAACTCCGTCGTTACAGCACTCAGTCTAAAGAGATCATCCGTAAAATGGGATATGATTTCAAGAGTGGACTCAACTATGGAAGAGGGAGACGAACTCCTATTCATGTTATTAGCAAGAGGAATAAGCTCGGCCTTGGTTACGTATTTACATTTCCTGCTATGGCTACAGCTCCTAAAATTATTGAATCTGATGATGATGAACGCACTGTTTCATCTGATACAGTTTCATGGGATTCTGACACTAGCATTGGTCACGTACATCGTATTGCCATATCCTCCAACATGGTCTCAGTTGAATTTCCAGATATCAACAATAATGCTACTGATGATGACTTCGAAGAAAGCCCTG
The DNA here is from genome assembly GCA_029216955.1 of Iris pallida. Classification (NCBI taxonomy): domain Eukaryota; kingdom Viridiplantae; phylum Streptophyta; class Magnoliopsida; order Asparagales; family Iridaceae; genus Iris; species Iris pallida. The sequence goes on along the minus strand of JANAVB010033820.1, from coordinate 12,763,653 downwards.
AAACTGATCCTTGGGTACAAAAGATGGACAATCAGTGGAAGCTCCGGTTTGAAAAACGAGAACCACCTACCGAAGATCAGCTAATCCAAATCGATGTAGGAGAAAACGGTATTTCCCGTCCTATATTCATTAGTAAGAATCTCCCCGAAGATGATAAGCAGGAGTTGATTCTTCTCATTCGCGAATATATTGATGTCTTTGCTTGGAGCTATGAAGACATGCCAGGTTTAGATCCCAAAATTGCTACGCACAAGCTGAATATATTACCTAATGCGAAACCTATTAAACAACAACAACGGCGCTTCAAACCTGAAATGATGGATGCAATTGATGAAGAAGTTCGAAAGCTCATCGCTTGTGGCTTTATTCATGAAGAGCAACATCCAGACTGGGTTGCTAATGTTGTTCCAGTTTTAAAGAAGACTGGAAAAATCAGAGTCTGCATTGATTTTCGGGATTTGAACGACGCTTGTCCAAAAGATGAATTTCCCCTCCCAATCACTGATGTCATGATTGACAATACCTGTGGGTTCGAAAGGTTATCTTTTATGGATGGATTCTCTGGATATAATCAAATCAAGATGAATCCTGACGATGAAAAGCATACTTCTTTTCGTACTCCTCGAGGAGTTTATTGCTACACTGTGATGCCATTTGGTCTCAAGAACGCCGGTGCAACTTATCAACGAGCCATGAGCACTATCTTTCGAGATCATTTGAGAAAGACTGTTGAATGCTATGTTGATGATATTGCTGTCAAAAGTCGTCTGAAGGAAGATCACATTCAAGATCTGAGAACTATCTTCAATCTTATGCGCCAACATCAACTGAAAATGAATCCCACCAAGTCATTCTTGGGTGTCTCTAGTGGTAAATTTCTCGGCTTCGTTATTACCTCTAAAGGTATACACGTAGATCCTGAGAAGATCAAAGCCAGTCGCGAGATGCGTCCTCCACGCAACCTAAAAGAGCTACGAGGATTTCAAGGTCGACTTGCGTACATCAGGAGATTCATTTCAAATTTATCTGGACGATGCAGACCGTTTACACAACTCATGAAGAAAGGTGTATCTTTCGTTTGGACCGAAGAATGTCAACAAGCGTTTGATGACATAAAACAATATCTTATGAGCCCACCAGTCTTGGTGCCACCAATCTCCGGCATACCTTTCTTAATGTATGTCAGAGCAATGGATCACTCATTGGGTGCTTTACTTGCCCAAAAGAACAAAGAAGGACATGAACAGGCTATCTACTATCTCAGTCGTACTATGATCGGTGCCGAACATCGATATAGCATGGTTGAGAAAGAATGTTTAGCCCTAATGTTCGCTGTACAAAAGACAAGACACTATATAATTGGTCAAACAATCCATGTTATCTCCCGAATTAACCCTCTACGGGTACTCATGAAGAAGCCCAGCACTCTCAATTCAAGGCTGGCTACATGGGCTATCTTACTTGCCCAATACGACATGATTTACGTACCTCAAAAGTCAGTTAAAGGACAAGCCCTTGCTGACTTCTTAGCTGCTCATCCTGTTTCTGAGACTTCAAAACTCTACGACGAGATTCCTGATGAGACGCTCGAAACAAATCTGATCTCGGAAGAATTTCCCACATGGCGTCTATTCTTTGACGGAGCTTCCAGAATTGGACCAAATGGGATTATTATAGCAGGAGTAGGGATTGTGCTCGTTTCGCCAGAAGGATTAACTATTCAACGGGCTTATTCTTTGGATGAGCCTTGTTCCAACAATGTTGCAGAGTATAATGCTTTGCTTATCGGCCTTCAACTGGCTAAACAATTAGACATCCAATATCTTGAAGTATACGGTGACTCTAAACTGGTTGTTAACCAGGTTAGAGGAATATATGAAGTTCGTCATCAAGATTTGATTCCGTATCATGAAGCAGCCATTGCTATGGCCATTTTCTTCAAAGCTTTCTATATTGAATATGTTCGTCGGGCTTACAATACTGAAGCAGATGCTCTAGCAAACCTTGCAGCAGTCTTGGTGATTCTTGTCCAAAGACAGCAATTGGTTGTTATTTCCAATAGAGAGTTATTTTGTATTGAAAATAATCACAATATTGAGTTTAGTAATTCTGCTGAGGTCAATATCATCAATGAAGATTGGAGAACTCCTTTCATTGATTTTGCAGTTTATGGAATATTGCCTGAAGATCCCAAAGAGGCCACTAGCATTCGAAAACGATCTCTCCGTTTCTATTATAATCATACAACAAAAACTCTCTACCGAAGAACTTATGATGGTCTACTATTACGTTGTCTTGCTGGTAATGAAGCAAAACAAATACTACGTGAAGCTCATGATGGTGTTTGTGGAGCGCATCAACCTGGTCCTAAATTGCAAGATCGTATTCGTCGTATGGGCTATTACTGGCCTTCTATGGTATCCGATGCTATTGAATACGCAAAGAAATGCAGAGCATGTCAAATTCATGCAGATTTTATTCATCAACCATCAGAATATCTACATCCTACGGCTGCTTCTTGGCCTTTTGAAGCTTGGGGCATGGACATCATAGGCCCAATCAACCCTCCTTCTTCTAAAGGGCACCGGTTTATCCTGGCCATCACAGATTACTTCTCTAAGTGGGCTGAGGCTATACCTCTGGCTGAAGTTAAAACCAGCAGTGTCATCAACTTCATCAAACACCATGTGATATACAGGTTTGGTGTACCGCAGCGAATCATTCATGACAATGGACCTCAGTTCATTAGTCAAAAGTTCACTCGGTTCTGTGACGATCATCGCATCGACAATGTTGCTTCGACAGCCTATAACCCTGCAGCAAACGGTTTAGCTAAAGCTTTCAATAAAACCATTATCAAACTCCTTAAGAAGTTTGTCTCTACTAACAAACGAAATTGGAGTGAGAAGCTTGGCGAATGTTTATGGGCTTATCGCACTACAGTTCGCAATCCTACCGGTTGTACACCTTTCTCCTTGGTATATGGTTGTGAAGCAGTTCTGCCACTGGAAATTCAAATCCCGTCTCTGCGGATAGCCATTGCCAATGAACTTACAACGGAGAACAACGATCTACTTCGATTGCAAGAGTTGGAGGCACTTGATGAAAAGAGGCTTTTGGCTCAACAGCACATTGAGTTATACCAGGCCCGTATCTCAAAAGCCTTTAATCGCAAAGTTAAAGTACGAGCATTTCAGAAAGGTGATTTGGTCCTTACAGTCAGACGTCCTATGACTATGACTCACATGAGTAAGGGCAAGTTCGATGCCAAATGGGAAGGTCCTTTTGTTGTAAATAAAGTATTTTCCAATGGTGCTTACCAGTTAACAGAGATGGATGGCAGAGTAGCTATGATGCCTATCAATGGCAAATTTCTTAAGAAATACTATGTATAAATGTGTAAAGATTTCTTGATAGACAATGTAAATAAATTTTTTTTTTTTTATTTTCAAAGAAGATATTACATTACATTAAGGGAGATCACTATCATCCCTATCAAACTTAGGACGAGGGCCAAGCCCCTCCTTCTCACAAGCAAAATCAGCAAAAGAGTCGAAGACATCTTTGTTTGAACTCAGCAAGGATTTGAGGAAAGCTATCCTCTTTGCCTCTTCTTCCGCAGTCTTCCCCGGCTCTATCAGAAAGTCGAGTATATCCTGTGAAGGCTTTGGTGCAGAAGAGCCTTCACCCATCTCCTTTTGATCCGATAAGACTGAGTCGACGAGAGGCTTAGGTGCGGACGACCCTTCGCCCTTCTCTGTTCCAGCAGAAAGTTCCCCGGTGACGCTCTCGGTTTTCGGCACGACTTCAGTATCCTTAGACATGTTGTTGGAAGACATCTTTCCTGTTGAAGGCAGTGATAAAATTCTTCATGAGTTCTGGACTATTTATACTAATCTACTGACTCTTCGTGAATCGAGGTGACTGTTCATTCCCCTTTGATGAATCTAAAGGTTCATTCATTCTGACGGTTCATTTTTAACCGTTCATCATATCATCATCGTCATCAAAAAAGAATTTATGTCCATATTACCTTTGAATTCTACATATTTTCTATTGCAACTTGTTACGTCCCTATCACCTCTGACTAAGTTGTCTATTGAAATAACAAATATTCGATATTTATATTTTGCCATGTCCACATTACCTCTGAGCAAGATATAAAGAATATAGTTATTTTCTACATCAAGAAAATATATCACGTCTTGTACCTCTGAATATGTTTTCTCATTATATTGCTTATCTCCTATAATAGGGTATGTAACAAGTAAATAGAATCATCCAAAATATCATTCCATTTCATTCAAAATAAAGTCCATTACAATTGGTCAAAACAAAGAAAGACATCCCAAAAATTCAGTTATTCAGAAGGCCGGGTACTGAGCTCTGCAACACGTCTTTTCAAAGCAGCTATCTTTTCATTTTGAGAGTTCAAAATCCTTTGTCTAATTTGATTCCTTGTTGACTCGAAGTCAAAGGGTTTTAGATTAGCAAAACGAGCAGTCAGCTCTTCATGATGAGTCTTGGTATTAAGCTCCTTTTGATGCTTCAGCGCAACGAGGTGATCTGCAGTTTCTTTGTTTAAGAGAATCTTCTCTTCCCTTTTCCGCTTCGCCAGAGTCAGACGTTCTTGAAGCTTGGCAATTTCTTCGTCAACTTCTGCTATTTCAGCTTCATTGGTCTCCAGCTTCGAAGATGTTTCTTCAATCTGGGTTTCCATATCAGCAGTAAACTGAGCAAAGGCTGCCAAAAATACTTCAAGATCTTTTTCCTTCTGTTCAGCTTCCCGAGCCAAAGCTTGACATTCTTCTTCAATTAGGGAATCTATATTCCCAGATGATAGATTCTTCATTGTAGTCTTCACTTCTTCAAGCTCATTGAGGATATGTTCCAGATAAACGGCCTGAGATTCATCTCCATGGTCACGAATCCCATTGATCAAATATTTTACGGATTTCCTGACTTTGGAGAAAGGAATGTTCTCACTCTCCACCATCGGCTTGAGTGTTAGATAGAATGCGTTTGTATAAGATCTTATAACGATTCTGTTTGCCTCAGAAGTAATGGGAGTTTCTGCTATCTCGGCTGGAATAACTTCAGTTGCGACAGATGGCGTCGTCAAAGCAATAATTTCAGAAGATCTTTCTTTTGGTATCTGGGTTATTTTTATTGGAGGAGCCGTGGTAGAGCTTGTAGCAGCTTTGACTGGTTCTTCTGCGAAATATTCTCATTAGCAAGTCTTATTGTACAAAGTCGACAAAGTTAAAGCTTTACCTGATTGAGGCAATTCAATCTGTACTTGTGATGGCTCAGGTATAGGTATCTCTGTAGAGCTCTCTTCTCTGACAGGAGTCTCCAATGGAGCCATTTTCGAGCTAGTTACACTCTTCATTTGTTCTCCTGAAAGTTAACGTATTGCGTTAATTTTCTAAGAAAGTTATGAAGTTCAGAACAATAAACTAGCAATTTACCAGTATCTATTGTTCGAGCAGGGGTGCCTATCTCAGGAATAGTATATGTCACCATTGCTTGACTACTACCCGCCTCTGAACCGCCTGATAGGTGTATATTACCTCCAGCTATTAAAGAAAAGGAATCAATATGCTAAAAAAAATATCATCATTGATAACAATCTACAGGATTCAAGAAATTTAACCTGGATCGGGTATGTATGGTGTATCCACCGATACTGTTACTTCCTGAGGAATTTGAGCTGGCATTTCTTCTGAAACTTCCTCTGCATGATTACTTCCCGCATCAGAAGTACTAAGTGAAGGCTGATCTTCTCTGGTAGGGGTATCCATAATATTGACATGTGCTTCTTCCAATGGTTCATTAGCAATGCTCTCAACATTCTCTTCATTCAATTTATGAGCGTCAGATGGCTCATTTATATTTTCAGCTTCTGGATCAGTAACAGTATCCTCGATATATTCAGCGCATGCCTGTAATGCATCAATCATTTCGCTATCTGAATATATTGGATCATTGGCATGAGTTTGAAGATGATCTAATGTATCGATCGGAATAGTATTAGATACTGTTTCTGGAAGCGCTTCAGGAAGAATCGCCAAAGTTGAAGGCTGGCCAATCACAGAAGATACGTTTATTTCCATAGCCTCTTTGCCAGAATGTGTTGGTTCTTCTGTAGATAATGGTTCTGATCCAGAGATGGGAGTGGGGGAAGACATCATATGCCCAGCAACAGCACTAGCCAGGATGGATGCAGCACGAGATGGACTCAATAATCTTAATTTTCTACTAACTACTTTCTTCAAACTCGGCCTTCTTCGAAGAGGTACATCTGGACTTTCTTGGTCAGCAGAAATGCCTTGTTGTTTCTGTAAAGATGTAGGAGTTATCTCTTCACTCCTTACAGATTCTTCTGCCCGTTGTTTCGATTGTGACCTAGTGGTAACTCCTTCAAGGGATTCTGCAGTGGTTTTCTTTTTCTTTGGATCTGGAGAAGCAACAGGAATATCATTTTTTCTTTTCTTCTTATCCTTCATAGGAGATTTTGTTACTCGGAGAGAAATGTTTAAGGGTTCAGTAAACTCCTCAAGGAAGTTCATATCTCTGGAGATTTCAAAAGGTTCGTCAGCAGGTTCTTCGTCATTTGGATCTTTATAAAGAAGGCTCGGCTTTCCTTTCTTGGCTCGTTTGTCAGAAGCAAAGCTATGTGCTAAATCAAAAGTCTCCACAAAGGTATTAGCCGAAGTGTAAAACCTTGAATAGGTGAATAACATTCGCGGTCCATGATTTGTATTCTCAGGCATTGAGAAAACGGCCCTCGTATTTTTAGCATTATAATAGTACCAAGCCCTGGCACCATCAATCAAATATCCTTTCCCTTGTAGGCATGTTGTGGCATTCCCTACATGGAATTGATCATAGCCGAATTGGCGTGCAAAACGGCTAGGCAAATATGGTTCAAGAATACATTCATCTTCAAATCGATGTACGAGGTGTGAAGGTCGAATCGACTTCAACCAATTGAATATAGCTGGATCTGTTGGTAGAGTATTCACTGAATCTAGGATATTAGCTGGCAATAACTCGTAGCCAGCTGGTGGATCCACACAATAAAAATCCCAGTTATCGCCGCGGTTCAATACTCGCCGGCAATCTATCAAGGAGGTGTGATTCCATCTACACCCTTCATACTTTCTTAAAAAGTTTCCTCCAATGGCTCTTTCGCCAGGGCTCATCAAAACTGGACAGTGGATTAGAAGCCACCCAAATAAATAAGTGTGGGCGACTTCAGTACGTGGAAAGCCATCTTTCTTATTATTTAGCATGCCGTCCACAAAGCAACGCAGACTATGATTAAGTCGGCTTGTCATCGCCGATAAAATATCCATCCGATAATCGAACACTAGGCGGACTGCAGCAAAAAGAACACCTCTATGGAAGCGATCGACTGCACTTGCTCCAGGGACTACATACCTTCGTAGCCAAAAAGCAAGAAAGCCTGCCAGATGGGCTTTCTTAGACATACGTCTGTATCCCATCCTCATGAAACTTTCTATTTTATCTCCTATCTTGAGGGGAGGATAATCTTCATCATTTTTAACTATTATATCTTCTTGGCGAAACCTTGCCATCAACTCATTTATCTCTTCCTCATTGAAACGTTGAAAGGTAAGTGGATCAACAGCTTTCTTCTCACTAATTTGTTTCTCTTCATCATCATATTTGAGGAAGAGATAAGATATCCATTTAGTAAGATAGCAGGAGCCTGAGCTTTCAAAATAACAACAACAGATGTGATAGTGACATAACAGCTCATCAAAGACTTCTACCATTTCAGCATTTTCAGATTTCAGCCTGTTTAATTCATCTTCAGTGGGAACATACTCCTCATAAGGAAAATTTCCCATGGACAGCTTGGAGATATGATTCATCTCGTGAAGAGCGAAACCGATTTCTCCTTTTGGGGTCATGAAGGTTCCCGTCCTATAATTGTACCTTTCGATCAGTGAAAGGAATAGGTGTGGATTTGGAGGGAAGCCATGTACTGAAGAATAAACAGCTTCATACAGACTGATATTAAGAAGCTCTTCTTCATAATGTTCTAAAACCCAGTTGGCAATGCAGCTCCATCGTTTATAATCTGGGTTGACTAAACCTTGCATCCTTAAGGTGTTATCAGTATAATACCTACCTTTTCTAGCAAACTCATTTGCAAAAATTGGTATTCTCACTGGTAATAGACGAGATGAATTCTCGGGAGGGATGCAACCTGGTTTCAAACCCCTGAGATGAGTTACGTAAATATCAGATGAACTATAGAAGATATCTCTGTTGTTCACCTTTTTATAACATATTTTGCCTACCCGAGCCTGCTGAACGGGAGTGATATCCCACGCCATTTGGCGGGGATAACTGGCAAACTCATATCTGGAAAGAGGTAAACTCCTAAGCATATCTGGCAAATATATAGTCTTTTCACCCTTCTTAAAAATCCTCTCTTCCACCCGCTGTTTTGGCTGAGATTCCCTGCCCAAGGCATCTCCAAACAAGAAAAGTGGTTTCTTGTGGATAGCTGCATCCAGTGACTGTAAGGGTTGGCCGTTCATCAAACACAGAAGAGTTTCATTATCCTGAGTAGTCAGGATTGTTCTTCGAGACTCTGGTAGTTCATAATGAGGGAACTTAACGTGTGACAAGTCCTCTTTGAATTCAGGTTCAGACAAAGTTCCTTGGAAGATCTCGAAGTTGGGATCTTCCCTGATATCAACTGCAAAACAGAAAAGAGCAACATCACAATAAAGTTATCAGATTGCGCCTAGTTGACTGCTTAAAGACAGACTGTGCCTAGTTTTCAGTCAACTAGATTAAACTGCGCCTAATTCATGAATCTGGGCAGACTGCGCCTAATTTTCTGTCAAATAGGGCAGATTATGCCTAGCTTTCATTCAACAACAAACAGCGCCTGTTTTTCAGACAAAGCTTTATCCGATAGCGCCTAGCTTTGTTACTAGGCGCGATCGAGCAAACAGAGTCTAACTTTCTAGGCGCCATTTTGTGGAATGTTTAAACTTCATAAACATGAAGTTTAAAGAATCACCGAACCCTAGAAAGAGTTGGCGACTACAACTGAGCCCTAAGAAGAGCCAGTGTGCGTTCTTATAACCCACCATTAATGGCTGGATGTGCAATTTCGTGTCGAGAGACACGAGTTTGTCCAGGCTCTCGTATTTGAAGAGAACCGCGTGATTCGACCACGGGAGGCAGTGCGGTCTTCTTCGATTTCTTCGAAGATTCAATTGGTGCGGGCTCCTTTCCCTTATCAGCTCGACGAGGCGCCATCGAAGTTGGATCAGAAAACTCGTCAGAAGAAGAAGACAAAATCAAAGAAAAACTCTCGGAAGAATTTGCCCTTGGGTATACTTTGAAGTGGTAAAAGATTAATGAAGTTTTTCAAAGGTTATTTATAGCTTTTGAAGAATTCAAATCGACGTAACCGATCGCGCCTAAACCGCCGCAACGAAACGCGCCTAAATATCCACCACAACGGATTGCGCCTATTCAGCCTGAAGATCCGTTCTTGCCTTAAACTGCGCAACTTCTTCAAATATCAAGCGCGGTTTGATTTGGTCATATGGAAATTCAAAGTATTTCGAACTTTTGAAAATTCAAAATTCGAAAACTTTGAAGGGGGTCTTGTAGGTCCAAAAAAATCATACCGCGCCTAGGTTTGATTCAACAGATTGATCAGAATGCGCCTACAGATAGATGGTGCCTACTTCACCAACAAACTCAGAATGCGCCTATTTTTGTATCACAGAGGCTCACTTCACAAACTGCGCTTAGCTGACGTGAAGTCATTATTACCTGACAAACACGAAGATCGAGGCAGCACTATCATTCCTCTGATGGCGCGGCGCTCGAGGAAGATATGACAGCTGTCTAAACAGATTGCGCCTACATCAAAGAACTAGGCGCTATCAACGGACTGCGCCTACTTCTATTCGAATTCAGCGCACTTTGCAGATTGCGCCTACGTCTCAGTGAAGAAGGCGCAGTTCAATACAACATCAATTTAGAGCTTGCCACGTGTCCCTGAAACAGGCGCGCTTTGACTAAATCAATGCCTAACTACCACTCTACATGTCCAACACGTGTCCCACTAACTGTACACGACCAAGCGCATTTTAATCAAATAATGCCACGTGTCTAGAGCAGTTGGTGCACGTTCGTGATAATGGAGTGAAAACAGGCGCAGTTTGTCATACGTGCTCAAAACAGGCGCACTTCAACCAGGCGCTCTCCAGAATAACTGTTCAAAATAGTTATTTCAGAACTCTATAAATAGAGTTTCGTTTCCATTCAACAGATCACGAGAAAGATCAAGAGAAATCAGAGTTTTTGTCCAAGTGCTGCTCCGTTCTTCAGAGATTCAAGTCTTCAAAGTTCACATCGTCCAAGGGATAAAGCGATCGTCATTCAGATCGGATTCCTATAGTTGTACTTTCTCAGAATTCTTGTAATATTCTTTATAAAGTTTGTGAAATAAAGATCATACTTTTGTTTTTGCAAACAATCACAATATACTGTAAAACCTTCGGGTCCAACTGGCAATGTAAGAATAGGTGCTGATATCAACTTCTGCTTCAAAGTCTCAAATGATGCCTAACATCTGCCGACCAAACGAATGGTACATCCTTCCGAGTCAAGCGGGTCATGGGTGCTGAAAGCCTTGCAAAGTCTGACACAAACCTTCTGTAATATCCGGCCAATCCCAAGAAGCTCTGTACATCTGCTACGGTCTTGGGTACTGGCCAACTCTCCACTGCTTCTATCTTCTTGGGATCTACTGCTACTCCAGCTCCTGATATAATGTGACCCAAAAATAAAATGTGATCCGACCAAAACTCACACTTGCTGAGCTTGGCATACAACTGGTTCTCTCTCAGAACCTGTAACACTTTTCTGAGATGGTCATCATGCTCCTCTTCACTAGCAGAGTATACGAGAATGTCGTCAAGGAACACAACGACAAACTGGTCCAAGTATGGCATAAAGACGCGGTTCATCAAATCCATGAATATTGCTGGAGCATTGGTCAAACCAAACGGCATTACTAAGAATTCATAATGCCCATACTTCGACCGAAATGCTGTCTTGGGAATATCTTCCTTCCGAACCCTCACCTGATGATACCCTGAACGAAGATCTATCTTGGAGAAAACTCTAGCTTTGCTCAACTGATCAAATAAGTCGTCGATCCTGGGTAATGGATACTTGTTCTTCATTGTTGCCGCGTTAAGCTTCCTGTAGTCAATGCACAACCTGGATGATCCATCATTCTTCCCTACAAGTACCACTGGTGCTGTCCACGGTGATACGCTAGCTTGGATGAACTTCTTCTCCTTCAGTTCCTCTATGTGCTGATATACCTTGGCCTGCTCTGAATCCGCCATTCTGTAAACTCGATCTGATATCGGTTTAGTTTCTGGTGCCAATTCTATACTGAACTCAATATCTCTAACTGGTGGTAGACCTGGAAGTTCTTCAGGAAATACGTCCAGAAATTCTTTAACTACCTTCGGAATCTGAACTTCTTCCATTGCCGTTATCACTCCCTGCTCTTGTTGAGTTGTCTCTGATCTGACTAAGGTGAATCTCTTCATGCATGGAATATCAAAAGATACACTCCCTCTACGACAATCTATTGTCGCATGACTATCTTTCAGCCAGTCCATGCCTAAGATAACGTCGAAATTTCCAACAGGAAATTCTATCAACCGGGCGGGTAAGGAATGCCCGCAAACTACAACGCTACATGCTAAAATAACCCTACTGACTCCTACGAGCCCATTACCAGTAAGTATATTCAACCTTCCTGGCAATGCCTCGAACTCCATTCCTAGTCGTGTCGTAAATCGTGCAGATATAAATGAATGGGATGCTCCCGAATCAAACAATGCTATTGCGGGATATGAGGCGACGAGAATGTTACCTGCCATAACATCTTCCGATGCCAATGCCTCTTCTAAGGACAGAGTGAATGCTTGCCCTCGACCTCCTTGTTGGTTTCCATGCTGCGGCCTAGCCTGATGTTGCTGCTGGCCCCTTCCTTGGTGATGCTGGGGTGGTCAATGCTGGTGTTGCTGCATCGGCGGTCCCTGCTGCCGAAATATCTGAGCCTGTTGTACTAACGGACGCTGCACCAACGGCCTAACTGCCACCGCTGGTCCTCGATACTCGCCTGCCCCTGGTGCTGGCAGAGCAGAAAACTGCTGCCCTGGTCCTCCTGACCTCGAATTCACGGGACATGTGGTAACCCGATGGTCTCGATTTCCACATATCAGACACAATCCGTTCAATGTTCGACACACATCTCTCGTGTGTCCCATCTTTTCACAATAAGTGCAGCCCGCCGGGGGTTGCTGGTTCTTTCTCTGTTGCTGTTGCTGCTGCCTGGGTGGTGGTACTGGTCCTCGTATCGCCACATCGTGGATACGAATGCCAGTGGATGGTGCTGTTGTTCGGGGTGCTGCTTCCCCTCCTCCTTCAATCTGACTGTGGGATCTCTTCTGACCCCCAATCCTTGTCGCAAGCCTCTGAATGGTGATCTCGTGCCTTCGAGTTGCTGTTAATACTTCGTCAAGAGTCTGGTAATTGTGCCCCTCTATCAATTGCAAGAGTTCAAGATGAAACCCTTGCTGAAACCTCATGGCCGTATGGCTCTCTGTTGCTACCATCTCTGGGGCGAATCTACTCAATCTGCCGAACTCTGCTGCATAAGCATCTACAGTCTTGCCGGCCTGTCTGAGGTTGATAAACTTCTGTTGTAGCTCAAACCGTGCCACAACTCCATAGTACTTGGTCTTGAATCTTGCTGCAAAGTTGTCCCAAACCACAGGACGTCTGATGCCCACTTTCTCTGATTCCCACCAATCACGTGCGAGATCCTGAAGTAATAACTTTACTAGATCCACACGTTCTTCTGCCGGTACCTTAGCTGCTATCAGAATGGCCTCCATATCCTTAAGCCATGCATCTGCTGAGATGGCATCCTGCGTGCCCTCGAAACGGCGGGGGTTGTACTTGCAAAACTGGGCTGATACCCCTGAATCAGTCCTCACTCCTCTTTCCAAAGCCGTCTGCAATCCTTGGTTGAGCAACACATTCTGCTCTTGTAGCTGAGTGTGCATACGCTGCTGGGCCAACATCTGATGTTGCTGAGTAGCCATCATTTCTTTCATGATCTCCAGAAGGGCTGGTGTGTCCACTTCCACAGGGGTAGGTGGAACCTCTGGATACTGCGGTTCAGCTGCTGGTTCCACTATTACTTCTTCCTGGATAGTCTCCCGAGGTGAGACTGGCCCTTGTTGCTGACCAACCTGGTCAGGTTGTCCATGTTGCTCTTGTTGTTGCTGTCCAGCTCTGACCGATGCGGACGAAGTACCCCTAAGAAAAGGGACAAGAGAACAATCAAACGACCGGACATGATGGATCAATGAAATCAAAGGATACCGGAATATCAAGCAAGAGTTGAGAATAACGAATCAGGAGATCAAGAAGAAACATGTGTGATTAAGACAGCCTATAAATCAAAACACCCTACAAGTCTGAAATCAGACCTGCATGGGCCACCACTAAAATCTTGTCACGTCCTAGAACCAGAATACTGGAGAGCGGGAGAACGACTCAGCCAGCTACGTATTACGGGTAGATGAATACCGTATAATACGATCAATGCTGTCTAACCAGACGAGGGGGGTGCATACTACATAAAGGTCTTACTATGGTCACTTCACATCTATTGTCTCAATCATTCGAACAAGGAAACAGAAATAGAGAACATGTAAGATAAAGTAGTAAGGCGTCCCAAACGCTCAATCAAAATGTTCTTGAGATCTGGCTTTACAAAACATAGCCAGATGATATAGCAAAGTGTACACAATTGTTATCAGCTGCAGTCTGACTTAATTACAATTATGTAAAAGTAAGTACAAGACAATCCGACTAACATGTCGGTGCCAAACGGCTAAGTATAAAGTAAATAGCAAAACGAGTGGAGAAGTAAGAAAACCCACTCGAGTCTGTCTGCGATCATTCCCCTAGTATTGACCATCTTGGAGGTAGAAGTAAGCTGAGTCCTCGGGAACCGGCTCTAAATCTGGCCATACAAAACCAGAGAGGTTAGACCTCTAATAGCAAGTACCACAAGGAAGGACGATATGAAGGACTAAACCAGTAAGTAAGAGCATATAATAATAGATCTCTTCTTTCCACTAGGATTCACACAACATCAAGATACTTCGAACCAACCTCCCAACCAAACAAGGACTGAAGTTGGTCCGTCATGTCCTGACATTCTGATCATCTCAGTTAGGCAACAGAGTAGGTACAGTACACAAACAAATTAATTTAAACGGCCAATCAATTTCTACGGCTTGCTATTGTGAGTTCCAAGTTATCCTGGAATAATGCAATAAAGATTCCTCAGTTCTTATCATGTGCGAACAAGACTAGTCTATCCAGTCAATCAATTGTGCCATGCATGAATTAGACGAGTCCTAGCAGGACGCTCGTCATCAATATACAATATATAATAATATAAGCAGATACCGCTCCCTGCCCGTGTGGCAGGTTTACAGTATCTGTGGGAACCAGCCGGCCCGTCGGGTCCTACTCGTCCCAAGGAGGCTGCCATGTAAGAACTCGGGAATCCATTCTCTCTATGCCATCATTATTTTATTTAACTTAATAGTCCCTACGTTGAGTGAAATCCCATGCCGTGGATCATGGTCATTCAAATGAGTACTTTCGTACGGGGTACGATATGCACAACTCTACAACGATACCAGTGCGGTTAGGTTGCAGGTCTTACATAGCATAATGCAACAATCCAAACTAACCACGGAATAATCATGCCTTGACCATAAAGTACACATGCTTCTTTTGTAGAAAATAAATAAGTAAGTAAATTAAATCCTGCATGTGTGCCTGTATGTCAATATTCGGGATTGGCTAATCAATTATAATAGTTCATAACATGAACGTGTCTCATTCGTTTAATTCAATAAGACGACTAGCCAGTCTCTTAGTTCCAACTAGGAACGCATGATCAATTTAGTCAAGATAACCATCGTCATCAATGGTGACAAGGCATGAAAGTCAATTATCATTAATTGGGGTCGAGTTTATAACTCTCAAGGTCAAGTTCCAGTCTCACTAGGTATCCATGAACTAATCAAGACACGAGGTACGTTCTACACAACCATATGCATTAAAGATATTAACCTGTTAAGATTATCGAGTTTATGCAAAAAGGCGTAAGGATGAAATAGGAGAATTATCATGCTACTATTAAATGAGTAAATTATAGAACAAATAAAAACACCCAGGTCAAGAAGTCACGCCAGCAAGTCTATGCTAAGGCCAATAAGTCACGCAAGAAGTCTATGCTAAGACCAACAAGTCACGCAAGAATCGTGCGCGTAAAAAGTATGCCAAGTTAGGCTAGGAATGGGCGTGAAAAGTGATACACGCTGGCAAGCGTGAGCGTGACTAAAAATACACGCACGCACAGAGTGAGCGTGACTAAAAATACACGCACGCACAGAGCGAGCGTGACTAAAAATACACGCACGCACAGAGTGAGCGTGACTAAAAATACACGCACGCACAGAGTGAGCGTGACTAAAAATACACGCACGCACAGAGCGAGCGTGACTTAAAATACATGCACGCACAGAGTGAGCGTGACTGGAATTCACGCAAACACGTAAAGACGTGTGCGTGACTAACGAACAGTTTTACCACATGAACTATCTATCTCCGAAAATACGCTAAGTTGGTGGACCAAAACCCATGAACAGCCGAAAATGTAACAACTTAGATCTAGAGAAAACAAGCCACAGAAATCAAAAATGCCAAGCACTAAACTCTCTCAGGATCATGAGAGGAAGAGTAATGATCCACAAAAATGGATGAAGGAGAAACAAGATTACACTTGCTTTCTCCTGCTGCTGGTAGGTGGAGAGTGATGAGAAGAAGAAGAAGTAATGGTGAGAATGAGTAATGAAGAGAGAGAAGAAGATAGGAGCTTTAAATAGCAAAGGGGGTGGTAGGAGGAAGACTTGTGGGCCGGGTTTAAGGGGACCACCAAGCCGAAACCCAATAAGACTAAAGCAGGGAATAAAAGCAGAAAGAAAAATGCAGATAATAAAATTGCAGAAAATTAATTAACATGAAAATTAAAGAGCAGATAATTAATTAACATAAAATTATAGGAATTTAAATACAGGATAATACATGATAAATACTAAATAAATACTTATGAGTTGTACATGTATAAAAATATGCATTTCGGAAACGGGGAGTGACACATAGGCAAGTACATCTTGCTTCCACAAAGAGAACCCATTTTTATGGTTCACTTATCTTCCTTTCGTAATTTTAAGAGAGTTTAGAACTTGGCATTTTGTATTTTGAAGTCTTATTTTTTGTAGATCTAGAAATTACTATTTTTGGATTTTTAGTGGTTTTGATCTATCAAACTTCCTTGTTTCCAAGTTTTGTTCGTTACAGATTGTTGAGGTTGTGTTATATGCCATTCTGACCTATGGAAGTTCCATTGTCTGCTTGGAAATAAAGGTTTCATGGAATTTGGAGTTCGGGAGGGGTTTTTACGCTCACGTTATACGTGTTTGCGTAGTATCAATTTTTACGCTTACGTTATACGTGTTCGCGTAGTATCAATTTTTACGCTCACGTTATACGTGTTCGCGTAGTATCAGCTTTACGCCCACGTTTTCACGTGCCAGCGTGATATCGAGCCCTACGCTCACGATCATTCGTGTTAGCGTAGATCTGTTTTTACGCAAGTCTACTTGGCCTGGCGTATTCCTTTACGCGTAACTTTATGTTTTACGCGCACAGTGCCTCAGGCGTAGACTCTAATCTTTTTACGCGTACTCCTTGGCTCGGCGTAAAACGAGTTTTATGCTCAACCTTGTTCCTTTATTTGAGTGTACTTCCTTTACGCGTGACTTTATGTTTTACGCGTACTCTTCTAAGTTTGGCGTAAGACAAGTTTTACGCCCGACTCTATTTTATGCAGGCAGGCTTTTACACAGGCAGGCTTTTTACGCGCGTATTGTTGCCTGAGCGTAAAGCTTGGGCATAGACTAGTCATGGCATAGATCAGCCTTGGCGTAATCTAACCTTGGTGTTCCTATTGCTCTATAATTTATTCGCTTTATGTTTTCATGATAATTCTCCTATTATATCCTTACGTCTTTTTGCATGAACTCGATAATCTTGGCATGTTAATATTTTAATACATATGGTTGTGTAGAACGTGTCCTGTGTCTTGATTGGTTTATGGATACCCAGTATGACTGGAATTAAACCCTGAGAGTTGTAGACTCGACCCCACTGAATACTAGTTGACTTTCATGCCTTGTCACCATTGATAATGATTGTGACCTTGACTAATAATTGATCATGCATTCCAAGTTAAAACTAAGAGACTGGCTAGTCGTCTTATTGAATTGAATGAATGAGATACGTTCATATTAAACTATGAACTATTGCAATCGATTGGCCGATTCCGAATATTGGCATACAGGCATATGCAGGCTTCAATTTATTTTTCTACAAAAGCAGCATGTGTACTTTATGGTCAAAGTATGATTATTCCGTGGTTAGTTTTGATTGTTGTATTACGCTATGTAAGACCTACAATCTAACTGCACGGGTATCGTTGTAGAGTTGTGCATATCGTACCCCGTACAAAGGTACTTATTCTGAATGACCATTATCCACGGCGTGGGATTTCACTTAACATGGAGGCTACTAAGTTAAATAAAATAATGATTGTATAGAGAGAATAGATTCCCGAGTTCTTACATGGCAGCCCTCTTAGGACTATTAGTGCCCGACAGGCCGGCTGGTTCCCACAGATACTGCAAATCTGCCACACGGGCAGGGAGCGATATCTGCTTATATTATATTATTTATTATCTATTGATGACGGACGTCCCGCTGGGACTCGTCTAATTCATGATTGGCGCAATTGATTGACTGGATAGACTAGCCTTGCTTGCTCATAGTAAGAACTGAGGAATCCTTATTGCATATTTCTAGGGTAACTTGGAACTTACAGTAGCAAGCCGTAGTAGTTGAATGGCCGTTTAAATTGATTTGTTTGTGTACTGTATCTGCTCTGTTAACTAACTGAGAGGATCAGAATGTCAGGGCATGACGGGTCAACTTCTGTCCTTGTTTGGTTGGGAAGTTGGTTTGAAGTGTCGTGATATTATGTGAATCCTAGTAGCAAGCGGAGACCTATTTATCATATCCTTAACTCTTATCACTGGTTTTAGTTCTCATGTCGTACTTCCTTTTGGTACTAGCTATTAGAGGGACCACCAAGCTTACTTCTACCTCCAAGATGGTCAATACTAGAGGGATGATCGCAGAAGGACTCGAGTGGGTTCCTTACTTCCCCGCTCGTTTTGTTATTTACCTTATACTTTGCCGTTTGGCACCGACATGTTAGTCGGATCGTCTTGTACTTACTTTTAAATAATTGTAACTAAAGTCAGACTGCAGCTGATAACAGTTGTGTATACCTTGCTACATCATCTGGCTATGTTTTGTAAAGCCAGATCTCAAGAACATTTTGACTGGGCATTTCGGACGCCTTACTGCTTTATCTTACATGTTCTCTATTACTGTTTCTTGTTTGAATGATTGAGACAATAGATGTCGTGTAACCCTAGTGAGACTTTCATGTAGTATGTACCCCCTCGTCTTTTAGACAGTATTGATCGTATTATACGGTATTCATCTACCCGTAATACGTAGCTGGCTGAGTCATTATCCCGCTCTCCAGTATTCTAGTTCTGGGGCGTGACACTTATGTGCCAATTCGGTTCGGTTTCGGTTTTGCTTATTCAATTTTCGGTTCAATTCAGTTTTCGGTTCGATTTGAACCGAATTAACCGAATGGTCACCCCTAGCTCGACCTGCCTCCTCCTCCCTCCGCTGGCCGGCTACCCTCCCCTCTCCTCTGGTCGGCCCCGTTTGACAAGCCTCCGCCACCGAAGAGAGGGGGGAGAGCGTGGGGGGAAGGATAAAATCGTATTTTTAGACGTATTTTAACGACTGTTGACGACAGGGGTACAAACTGAGCAAAAATAAAAATATGATTTTTTTTGAAAAATTTTGACTTACCCCCCACTTGAATTATCCATATTAAGGGTGCACCCCACAATTTTGCATTAATGAATAAATACCCCCACTTTGGACGAAAATCGTCTAGGGCTAACGGTCAAAGGCTTTGACCCAAATTTTTTGACGAAAATACCCTTCCCACATTGTCTTCTTCCTCTTCCCCTCCCCTCTCCCCCCTCCTCCTCCCCGCTGCCACTGCCCCCCTCCCTTCCCGCCGGGCGCCTCCCCCTTCCCCGTCCACCCCGGCCGCTGCCCCTTCTCCCCGGCCATTGCCCCCTCCCATCCCCGTCGCTGCTGCTGCGACGACAAGGTTTTCACCAATGTACCTCATGGTTGCGTCGACACGGTCCATCAAGTCGAAGGTGATCACTGCAACATCTCCACTTAGGTACATTAGTGCGCCCGAGACCGCAAAGGCGTCTGCAGAGCTCCCCCCTGCTCCCGTAGGCTGGGGCTGGTCATTCAACCAGTGGAGGTCCTTCAGGTGGAACTTGACCGCCAGCACTGCCCATCCCAACCCTCAGGGTTCTTACCACTACGACTCTATCCCCATCACCCGCACCATCAAGCTAGTCAACCGTGCCGGCACCATCAACGACAAGAAGTACACGCTCAACGGCATGTCCCACAAGGACGCCGAGACACTCTTGAAGCTTGCCGAGTACTTTGGCATGGCCGGCAAGGTTTTCACCTATGACCTCATCAAGGACGAAACCCCCGACATGGAGATCCCCATCAGCATGGCCCCCAACGTGATCATGTGTGATCCCCATCAGCATGGCATGACATGGCATGGGAGGGGGCAGCGGTCAGGGGGGAGGGAGCTGCGGCCGGGGGGGACGGGGAAGGGGGCGTCGCCCGACGGGGAGGGAGGGGGGGCAGTGGCAGCGGGGAGGAGGAAGGGGGAGAGGGGAGGGGGGAGGAAGAAGACAATGTAGGAAGGGTGTTTTCGTCAAAATTTTTGGGTTAAAGCCTTTGACCGTTAGCCCTAGACGGTTTACGTCCAAAGTGGGGGTATTTCTTCATTAATGCAAAATTGTGGGGTGCACCCTTAATATAGAAAATTTAAGTGGGGGGCAAGTCAAAAATTTTCATTTTTTTTAAACAAGGGGTCTCCAAATGCAAAAACACAAATCTAAGGAGGATTTCTTTGCACTTTATCCGAAGATTGGGAGGATAATACTAATTAAAATAAAATTTGGGGGGGGTGAAGTAGAGATATGATTAACAATTGAGGGAATAAATACAAATAACTCTAAATGTATGCAAGCAATCATAAATGAATGCATGCAACCATTTTATTTTTGAGTTATTTGTATTTACCCCCCCAATTGCTAATCATATTTCTAATCCCCCCCCCCCAATTTTATTTTAATTAGTGTAACCCCCCCAATCCTATGGTAAAGTGCAAATAAACCCTCTTTAGATTTTTGTTTTTGCATTTGAAGACCTTTTGTTTAAAAAAAAATCCCACATTTTAATTTTTGTTCAGTTTGCGCCCCTGCCGTTAAAAGTCGTTAAAATACGTCTAAAAATAAGATTTTTTCCCCTCCCTCCTCTCTCGCCGGTGGTGGGGACTTGTCAAGCGGGACCGAACAGAGGAGAGGGGAGGGTGCCGGCCAGCGGAGGGAGGAGGGGACGGGTCGAGCTAGGGGTGAGCATTCGGTTAGTTCGGTTCAAACCGAACCGAAAATCGAATTGAACAGAAAATCGAATAAGCAAAACTGGAACCGAACAGAATTTGCCCATAACCTAATCAAACCGAACCAAATTAAATCGGTTCGATTTTCGGTTTATTCATTTTTTGGTTTATTTGCACATTTTTGTTAATATATATAGTACTAAAATATACCTAAATTTATTTAGTATATATCTGTAGTATATACATATATATATATATATATATATATATATATATATATATATATATATATATATATATATATATATATATATATATAGTATATACCTCGGTTTTGGACCGAAACCGAAATCGAATAAAAAAATTTAGTATTTTTAAAACCAAAATCGAACCGTTTTTTTTTAAATCGAGCCGAATCTCTTATTCGATTCGGTTCAATTTTCAGTCCAAAACCGAATAATGCTCATCCCTAGGTCGAGCATGGCCGGCCAGCGGAGGGAGGAGGGAGATTGGGGGGGCTGGCCAGCGGAGGGAGGAGGGAGCGGGTCGAGGGGGCCGGGCAGTGGAGGGAAGGGGGGGGGGGGGTCGAGGGGGACCAAATAAGAAAAAATCGAACCGAACTGAATCGAAATTCGATTCGGTTTAAAAAAGATTCGGTTCGATTTCGGTTTTGAAAATACTAAATTTTCTTATTCGGTTTCGGTTTCGGGTTTCTGTTTCGGTCCAAAACCTAAAATCGAATAAGAAAATTTAGTTTATATATATATATATATATATATATATATATATATATATATATATAATATATATATAGGGTTAATTAGTTGTACCCCCCTATGGTTTGTACGTATTTTGGTAACTGTTCCCGTTATTTCAAAAATAAAGAACACCTCCCTGGCTGCTTAATTTTTCACTCATTTTCTTCTATGCACCAGAGGGGTACAACTAATTAACTTAATAAACCAGGGGGGTGTTCTTTATTTTTAAAACAACATGGACAGTTACCAAAATACGTACAAACCATAGAGGGGTACAACTAATTAACCCATATATATATATATATATATATATATATATATATATATATATATATATATATACACTAAATAAATTTAGGTATATTTAAGTACTATATATATTAACAAAAAATTGAATAAACCGAAAATTGAACCGATTTAATTCGGTTCAGTTTGATTCAGTTATGGGCCAATTCGGTTTCGGTTTTGCTTATTCGATTTTCGGTTCAATTCAGTTTTCGGTTCGATTTGAACCGAATTAACCGAATGTTCACCCCTAGCTCGACCCGCCCCCTCCTCCCTCCACTGGCCGGCTACCCTCCCCTCTCCTCTGGTCGGCCCCGCTTGACAAGCCCCCGCCACCAGAGAGAGAGAGAGGGGAGAGCGTGGGGGGAGGGGTAAAATCGTATTTTTAGACGTATATTAACGGTTGTTAACGACAGGGGTACAAACTGAACAAAAATAAAAATGTGATTTTTTTTTTAACAAGGGGTCTTCAAATGCAAAAACACAAATCTAAGGAGGGTTTCTTTGCACTTTATCCGAAGATTGGGGGGTAATACTAATTAAAATAAATTTGGGGGGAAAGTAGAGATATGATTAACAATTGGAGGGATAAATACAAATAACTCTTTATTTTTTCATATTCCACCATAATAAAATGAATGCCTTGTTCATGAATGCTCATAAATGCAACGTGACCATTTAATATGAAGATATTCCAATGATCCTGTTGTTTTATTTAGTGGTGGGATTGTATATGTTGTTTACCAATCTTATTAGTCCGTGTAAATTACATAATCGTCTCTTATAATTAATTTTAACAACCATTTTAATCAATAAATTTGGGTAAAAATATATTTGGAAAAAAAAAATCCACGGTGAAATATTTTTTTTTGTAATATAGTAGAATAGATAAATAATTTTATGATGAAACTGTATTTTTTTTTAATATATATACTAGATGTCATTTGCTTGCGTTGCATGCGGATTTTGTCCGTGTTTTCTCTCACTTTTAAATATATACTTGTATGGCAATCTATTTTAAAATAGTATAAAATATTTTAAAGTAAATATGTTTTTGAGATTGGTGAAAATTTATTGTAGTTAAAAGTGTGTGATTACTATTGGTTAGTAATAATGTCAGTAGAACTGTGTGTAATTTACACATTTTATCATTAGTTTTTATATATATATATATATATATATATATGTTAGAGAAGGATATTTTTGGAACATAAAAGTTTCGCGTTGAAGTCTAAATGGTATTATACATAGGATAAGTTGCAAAAAATTCCTCGTTAGATCTACGCCGTTTGCGTAGAAAGACCTATTAGACAAATTTAGCAGCTTGTCCCTCCTTAGATTTTCGCGCGAGCAAAAAGCTCCCTACCGTCTGTTGACCGTTAGAAATAGCCGTTAAGTCCATTTTTTTTAAAAAAAATAGAAAATACCGAAACTACCCCCCTTTCCTAACCTCCCCTACCGCCGGGCAGCCCCCCTCCTCCTTCCGGCCAGCCCCCTCCTCCCCGTCGACCTCCTCCTCACTGATCCTCACTGCAGGCCAGCCCCCTCCTCACCGCCCCCTCCCTCCTCCTTCCCGCCAGCCTCCTCCTCCTCCTCCTCCCCAGGCCAGCCCCCTTCTACCCGTCCCCTCCCTCCTTTTCCCCGCCGGCCTTCTCCCCCCCCCCCCCCCGTCCTCCTTCCCACCCCCTCTTCCTTCCTGCCGGCTAGCCCCCTTCCTCCTCCTCCTTGTCGGCCAGCCCCCTCCTCCCCGTTGGCCTCCTCCTCCCCGCCAGCCTCCTCCTCCTCCCCAGGCCAGCCCCCCTCCTTCCAGCCCCCTCCCTCATTCTCCCCGCCAGCCTCCTTCTCCCCCCTTCTCTTCTCCGCCACCCCCTCCTCCCTGCCCCCTCTTCCTTCCCGTCGGCTAGCCCCCTCCTCCTCCTCCCCTCACCACCGGAGAGAGGGAGAGAGCAGGGGGGGGGAGTGAGAGAGGGATAAAATGGTCATTACATACTCCACTTAACACCAGTTAACGGAAATGGAGCAAAATGAGCATATTTCATACTTTTATGAATGTTAAGAGCATGGGAACTTTTAGTACAAAAAGCAGAAATTTAACGAGGGTTTTTTTTGCACTTTACCCTTATATATAAGAATTTAAGCATATTTTGATATAAACAATGTTAGAGAAGGGCACTTTTAGAATATAGAAGTCTCACTAAAAAAATTTGTCAGATTAGCGACGTTCCAAAACGTCGCTAATCTCGGCCAAAACGTCGCTAACCTAAATTAGCGACGTTTTGGAAACGACGAAAAAAAGCGTGTCGCTAATCGAGAAAACGTCGCAAAACGTCGCTATGGCGACGTTAGTTAGCGACGTTGATAACGTCGCTAATTAGCGACATTATTTGCGACGTTCTCACGTGGTTGCTAATTAGCGACGCAATTTGCGACGTTATTGTGTGGTCGCCGTTTAGCGACACTTTTGCGACGTTTTGGCGACAACGTGCTGACATCAGATTCGGTGCCACGTGTTGCCACGTCAGCAATTTAGCGACACTTTTAGTGACATTCATTAACGTCGCAAAAATTTAGCGACACTTATTTACTTCGCTAAAAACGTCGCTAAGTTAAAAAAATATAAAAAAAACAGAATCCAGAATGCAAATGGAGCTGGAGCTTGAGCCAAAATACAGAATCCAAATACAAAATACAGAATCCAATCCCTGGTTTCGCCGACCCCCCCGGTGGAACAATCAACACCGGCACGCACAATACATTCCAGAATATACAAAAAATATAAAGAAAAAATAATATCCTCAACGAACAAAGTCAATAATATCCTCAACGAACAAAATCAATATCCTCAAATACGTACAAAGTCAATATCCTCAACGAACAAAGTGAATATCCCCAAATACGTACAAAGTAAAAAAATATAGTACAGTCCGAAAATGCAAAAATAAAACTGCTGATCGCTTGGAGCTGGAGCTGGACCCGGAGCTGGAGCCGGAGCTGGAGGAGGAGCACCACCAGATAACTGTCGTCGCAACGCCAGGATCGTCTGATACTCCTCCGGTGACAACAGGTGGACGAGCATGTCCTCCCGTGCACCGCCGGATGTAGACGATGCTCCCAGCGTACCAGCAGACGGTCGCTCCGTAGCTATCTCCTGGAATTGCTGCATCTGCTCGACCAACCGCTGCGTAGCGCGGGTCATCTGTCGCAGCGCCTCAGTAGTCTTCTCAAGCCTCTCAAAGCGTGAGATGAGCGCAGAATCATCTATATGAGGCGCCACCATCCTCTGCAGCATCTCGTCACGCAGAGCTGCGATCTGCGTATCGACACTCTGCTAGTGGAGGAGCGACTCCTCAGTCTGTACGGGGCAGGGCACACTAGTGGCGGTCGTAGAGGCCTGTGATGCAATGAAAGCACCATAGGAGTCCGTACCATAGTACGTACCCCTATGCATGCCACCAACGGCCCTCATCCACAGCACGTCATCTGACTGAGCTGCGACGGCCGGGGGCTGCTGGGAAGTGCTAGCACCAGCTCCCTCTGACCGTGTCGGCCCGGCCTCCCTAAGCCTCAAAACTCGGCCTAGAATAACATCTATATGAATTCTCACGTGGTCGCTAAAAATTAATATTAATGAACTAGCATTAAGTAAAACTTCAAAAACTCGACCTACAAATAACAGCTATATGAATTCTCTACGTAACTAAAAATTAATATTAATGAACTAGCATTAAGTAAAACTTACATAGGTGTCCCGGGCCTTGTCGTCTACGAACCGCTCCCCCTTCGTGTGCGTGGCGAGGAACAAGGTCACCATATTCGGGCCTTCTCCCGATTCAACCTGTTATAAAATTATTATATGAATTGTCAGTTAAGTTGAAAGAAATATATTACTATAAAGTATTAATTATGGGTATACGGTGAGATATGTATCATATGAGTGAAGAAATCCATGATGGACCGTGACCCACCACACCTCTGCGACCCCGCCTGTCATGCTCTTTAAGACTTCGCGGACTTCTCCTTGTAGGTTCCCTCATCGAATCTCCCTTTTGGTTGAGGATCACGTCCCTAATGAGCTTGCTGGCGACGCTGGAAAAAATAGACTCGACAGCAATGGCACGGTGGGAAGGGAAGAAGTAAGTCCGCTGAAAAATCATAGAAGTACGTAAGTTATAACATAACATACTAAATGTTAAAAGAAAATAAACTTTTACGTACCGAGAAGTGCTCAAACCAGAAGGCCTTCTTGTCGGCCGGGACATCCCTCCAGTTGATCCAGGGCCTCCCGTAGTTTTGTCGCAGGAATGTACCCAGCGACCGGTGTACGGAGGAGAGATAATACCTGTAAAATAGAAATTAAAATTTATTAACAAGTTTATAATAAATTTAAACAAATTAAATGCAACAATATTTTTACTTACCGCTTGGTCCGAGTACATGCCCAAATCTCCAACCTCAGATCCCCCTCCGGGCGACACGGAGGATCTGTCTCAAATGGGAGCTGCAGCCTGCCCCTGTCCCTACCCCTGCCCCTGCCCGCAGCCTGTTCCTCAGCCTCGGCCTCGTCCTCGGCGTGGGCCTCGCCATCGCCCTCGCCCTAGGCGTGGGCCTCGGCCTCGGCCTGCTCCTCAGTAGTGGGGTCGGCCTCTGGAATACTCGACGGTACTGGCTGTGTAGAAGAAGAAGGCCCTAGCCTGGAACTGCTAGAGCCGGGTATAGAGACACTGCCGGCGACTAGACCGCTAGTGTATACTGGAGTGCGGGGGGATGACAAGTCGGTAGGAGGAGTGGTAGATGGAGACTATCGGCCTCGTCGACTCCCACCAACACCGGAACCAAAGGATCCACGTCGAGCCATATTTGAGAAAATACAGAAGTAAACGATACTACATCTAAAAAAAACAAAAGTAAACCATACTACATCTGAAAAATAACAAAAGTAAACCATATTACATCTAAAAATTAAATATATTCGATCCTCTTCTGAAAATTCATCTTGTTCCGAGTCCTCTTCCTCTTCCTCTTCACTTCTATCAACTTCCTCTTCACTTCTATCAACTTCCTCTTCCTCTTCTGATACTTCTACCTCTTTCAATTGATGAAACATGTCATGAGAAACTTTCGTTGAGTCCACATCGATAATATTTGTAATAAGAGGTAGTTCGTCTTCCTGATAAGCTATCTCGTCGACATCGAAGGTATTCCGAGCTTTAGTCATACAGATTGCCCACCAATCTGATCTCCCGGCTCCTCGTTTTGGATAGCTGATAAAGTAAACTAGCTGAGCCTGGCTTGCTAGAACAAACGGCTCATAAGCTTGATATCGACGGCGATAATTTATGTCAACAAGACCATATTTGTCAACTCTCCAACCTTGACCTTGGATCGGATCGAACCAGTCACATCTGAACAAGACGATCTTACAAGGTTCTATAGCATAATTGTATGTCAGTTCCACAATCTCCCGTAAGACGCCAAAGAAGTCATTGCCTGGGTCGACGTCTTTGTAGTTTGAAGATTTTATGCACAAACAGCTATTCTTCGTAGAATCCAAATCCAAGAAGTCGTCTCTTATTCGAGCATTTGTTGACTTGAACCTGAAGCCATTTACGCAGTAACTTGGCCAGGTCTTCACTTGATAAATTGGTCCCTTGGCTAGAGTTTTAATATACTCATTCTCAAGGATTGCCTCCGGACGATCAACCTAAATACCAAATAAACGATGCTAACTTAATTATTCTGTGCAAGTATATACGTACAGAAAAAGTAAATTGTGAAGATATTCGTACATATGCTCTAAACCAAAAAGAAAAATGAAGTCTCATTTGCAGTTCTACTTCCTCCTCGGTTGCGTACGGATTGTTGGACGTTACCTCATCCTTAAACATGCTGAAAAGCAACGAAGCATAGGTATATTAGTTATATCGAGAAGCAATGAAGCACGCAAAATAATTTTACTTACCCCTCTAGCTTGTCCACTTCTTTCTCGTCGCAGTTGAGCAATACATATAACATTGCAACGCTAACCTCGTCGTCATTTAGATATCTTTTTTTCATTTTACCAGATGGTTTTCCGTAGGCAGTAAATACTTTCAGCTTTGCCTCAATACCAACTTCATAGTCGTCGTCATTTCTGGGAGCTCTTGTTCTGTTTGTAGCAATATGAGGCTGAAAATACATAGAACAGAAGTTTGAAATCTCCTCAAGAACATATGCTTCATAAATAGAACCCTCCACCCATGCCTTATTTTTCACCTTCCTCTTGAGGTGGTTCAACTGTCGCTCGAACGGGTACATCCAACGATATCCGACAGGTCCAGCAACAAGAGCCTCATGGACAAGATGAATCGACAAATGCTCCACTGAGTCAAAGAATGCAGGAGGAAAAACTCTCTCAAGTTTGCAAAGTGTTACCACAATGTCCTTCTCTTGTTTCTCTAAACGTTCGACGAGCAACTTGCAAGAACAAAGATCTCTGAAGAATATGCTAAGCTCTGTTAATGGATCCCAGACTACCGACGGAAATAATTCCTGAAATGCAACAGGAATTAACCTCTCCATGAATACGTGGCAATCGTGGCTCTTCATTCCGGTCAGTTTACCCTCCTTTATGTCGACACATCTTCTTAGATTGGAGACGTATCCGTCCGAAAATTTCAAGTCCTGGATCCATCTAAAAAGTCTCACTTTGTCCTCATTGTCCAGCGAGTAGATTGCCTTAGGCTGCAAAAGCTTTCCCTTCCCGTTGTCTATCATGTGCAATGTAGGGCGTCTGTATATTTTGTCTAAGTCCAATCTAGCCTTCTGATTGTCTTTTGTCTTTCCCTTGACGTCCATTACAGTATTAATTATGTTATCAAACACATTCTTCTCGATATACATGACGTCAAGGTTATGTCTAATCAGATTTGTGCTCCAATATGGCAAATCCTAGAATATACTCCTTTTGGTCCAGTTATGATCTTCGCCAAATCTCTCGCAACGGTTGCCCGTTGTAGGATCTTCAATAGCACTTGGGATTTCTTTTACTTGCTCCCATGTGTCCTCTCCGGACCACATTGGCGGTGGATCGTCCTTCTCCATAGCTCCGGCACGGAAAGTAGTTCTGTTTCTACGGTACGGATGGTCTTTTCGCCAAGAACTGCCGGTGACAATCAAAGAAGCATGGCTTTCCTCCGTGTCTCAAACGAAAAGCCTTAGTGCGGTCCATGCAATACGGACATGAAAGCCGACCATGAGTGCTCCATCCAGATAACATTCCATAAGCCGAAAAGTTATTGATTGTCCACATTAGTGCTGCCCGCATCTGAAAATTTTGTTTTTTTGAAGCATCATACGTGTATGCCCCTATTTTCTATAGCTGCTTCAGCTCATCTATCAACGGCTGTAAGTACACGTCGATATTCCTCTTCGGGTTGTTCGGACCGGGGATGATAATAGTTAAGAACATGTAAGGTGTCTTCATGCACATCCAAGGCGGTAGGTTGTACGGAGTGAGGATTACCGGCCAGCATGAATATTGGGAGCCTGAAAGACCAAATGGGGTTGAAACCATCAGAGCAGAGCCCAAACATTATATTACGCGCATCAGAAGCAAAATTAGGATATGCTCGATAGTGCTTCCACGCTTCTCCATCAGATGGGTGATCCAACACTCCTTCGGTCTGTTGTCGCTTGTGCCAACTCATATTTTCGGCAGTCTCTTTCACCATGAACAACCTCTGCAACCGCGACGTCAACGGCAAGTAGTGCATTGAAGCAGTCGGTCTTCTAGACTTGCCTGCAGCAGTTGGCTTGTAGTGATCAGCACCATAGAATCCACACACTTCTGCATCCTTGTGATCTTTGTAGTAAAGCATGCATCCGTTCTGACATCAATCGATCTTGTCGTATCCCATCCAGAGGGATCTCACCATCCTCTTAGAGCGGTAGAAGTCTTTCGGTAACTTCGCACCCTCCGACAAGATATCGGTAATCAACTCGAGCACTCTATTGTAGCATTCTTGCGACATGTTAAAGTCAGACTTTATGCTCAAGAGCCGAATGATCACCTCTAACGATGAATGGTCCTCACAACCAGGGTACAAAGGAGTCCTTGCATTCTCCAGCAACTCCATGAACTTCGCGGCATTAGCATTCGGTGCCTCCTCAGTTGCGTCACGATTGTATGGATCGAAACTAGGCCCCGCAGCGTCGAAGACCATGTTCACGTACTCATTGTCGACACCAGTTCGGTTGTGGACATTCATATAAGGCTCCACATAAGGCTCAACATAAGGCTCCACATAAGGCTCCACTTGGAATGCTAAAGGTACAAGCTCTCCGTGTGCGATCCATTGGTAGTAATTCGGAAGGAAACCCTTTGTGTATAAGTGATATGTCACATCCAATTCTGGTTGAAATTTTATGTTCCGACATTTTGCACACGGACACTTAATGTCCATGCCGTCCATGGATTGAGGAAACGCCTTCGCGAATTGGAGGAATTGTTCTACTCCGGCGATATATTCATCTCGCACACCGCACCTGTCATCTCGAATGCGGTTGTACATCCACGAACGGTCGAGCAGATACATGGATATAACCATTTCTAGATATCTGCAAATATGAATAAACTTCCAAACTAAAACGAATATACTACATACTACATACATAATATATTCTGCGAGCCCCCTAGAGGCCCCACCCCGAGCAGCAGACCCTCCAACCCACGAGCAGCAAGAAGGTCCTAACCCGACAGTACGACCGTGGTTTCGAATCAGCACTACCGGTGGTTTCGGGATCAAGGAAAATAGACGACGGCATTAACCAACCAACAAACTACGTGTTACAAATATCAGCACTACCGGTTTCGAATCGGAGTATCAGATTTTTCGGTGTCAGAAAACAATAATTATTACTAAATTATCAGATTTTTCGGCACAATCGGTGCCCCTGACCCAGCCCACCCGCACCCCTCCCCCCTACACCACCCCTAACCCTAACCCGAACCCTATCCCTAACTCCTCCCCCACCAGCACCCCCTCCCCTCTCCAGCCCCCCTCCCCCCTGCTCCCCTCCCCCACCAACCACCCCTAACCCTAACCCGAACCCTTACCATAACCCTCCCCTCCCCCAACCTCCCCGCCCTCACCCCCCAGCCGCCCTCACCCCCTCGCCCCTCCCCTCTGTCCCCACACACCACCCCTAACCCGAACCCTAACCCTTCTCTCCCCAGCCCTCCTCACCCCAGCCGCCCTCACCCCTGTCCCACCCCCAGCCACCCCCAACCATTCCTTACCCCAACCACCCGCACCCCCCTGCCCGTCCCCCCGAGCCACCAGTACCCCCAACCACCAACAACCAAAATAGAGAGAGAGAGAGAGAGAGAGAGAGATAGAGGGAGTCACGTACCGGAGAGGAGGAGAGTCGCCGGAGAGAGTGAGAGCGCCGGAGAGAGTGAGAGTGAGAGTGCCGGAGGGAGAGAGTGAGAGAGTAAAATGGGGGGGGGGGATGAATCGGAGGGAGGGAATTTCATTTATTAGAATTTAGCGACGTTCACACTAACGTCGCTAAATTAGTCGCTATTAGCGACGTCATAGCGACGTTTCGCGACGACTAGCTCATGTAACTAATATACGTCGTTATCACGTCGCTATTTTCGTCGCTAGTAGCGACTGTTAGCGACGTTTCAATTATACGTCACTAATTTTCACAATTTAGCGACGTTTTACGAACGTCGCTAAATTTACGTCGCTAATTGAGCAGATTTTAGTAGTGTCTAGCCTACCGGTTAAGACCGATGCCCCCCCTCCCGTATGAGGTTGCGGGTTTGAGCAACGGGGGTGCCATTTAATTTTTCTTTAGGAGAATTAAGTATTGGGGTGGTGGTTGGGTGCACTGTGCGGTGCGTGGTGCGGCACGGTGCAGCTTCGGCTGGGATTAGGGGTGAGCATTATTCGGTTTTGGACCGAAAATCGAACCGAATCGAATAAGTGATTCGGTTCGGTTTCAAAAAAATTCGGTTCGGTTTCGGTTTTCAAAATACAAAAATTTCTTATTCTGTTTCGGTTTTGGTTTTGGCTTTCGGTCCAAAACCGAATAAGAATTATACAATTACGTAAATATCTTAAATTTTAAAATGTGTATATTTTAAAATAATAATTCTATGTATGTGTTTTGAATTTCAACTTTGATAATTGAACAACTAGTCCAACTTTGTGCTTAACTTTGAAATTCAACAGATGTGTGTATAAAAATTATAATTTTAATATGATTTAATCACGATCTCAACTTTGGGTCCGATCCATTAGTTCCAACGAACAAACCGAACAACCCGAATAAACCGAATTATTATTTGGTTCGGTTTCGATTTTGGCAAATTCGGTTTGGCTTCGGTTTTGAAATTTTAGAATTTTGGTTTATTCGGTTTTGACTAAATCGGTTTGGTCGAAATCGAATAGACCGAATGCTCACCCCTTGTGGGATGGGATCTTCGGGTTAGGAATTGTAATAAATTTACCTTCTTAGAAAAGGAAAAAAAAAGGTTACGGTGTCCGATACAAAATTATATCTACACAACACTTGACGTCTTGGCCTTGGTCTCATTTCTCACTCCGCCATGCGGCACACAATAATTCCTACTGAAGCATGCATCAGGCGCGGACGTTGGGATCGTCGTTGTGTGTGTATTATTACTGCTGTAAGAGAGGGAATGTTAACTTGCTATATATTTCTTTGGTGCCATTTAGAGATTAGGTCTCCTGAATTGTTGTTCTCCGCTATTTAAGTAAGAAGGGATTGGACTGTGACAAAGAAAAGACTACCCTCGTTTGGTACACTATAATATAATCGTAATTATAATATTCAAATGAAAAAAAAAATTATTTTTTATTTAATTATATTACGATTAAATTACAGTGAATCAAACAGGATCTAAATAATTCGCCTATAAAACAATATGGTTAGTAGGGCTGGCCGGAGCTTAATGACCAACGGAAGGGCCATAGACCTCCATTTTTTTAATAAAAATTTAAATTTTAGATATTAATACCTTAAAAAGTATAATCCATGACCTTACTTATGGTTGTATAGTGCTCCCAAGCATCATGTGCAATTTTCAGGCCGTTTGACCTTACTCGATATCTCTTCTTGGACGGCTAGGTGGCTTTGAGCCACGGCCTAATTCGAAAAAAAAGATATCTCAAAAAAAATATATATGTATATATTGAGTGGGATTCAAAGGGTGGCTACCAACCTAATTAACATAAAACGTCTTCTAACCGAAAAGTTTTACTAAATTTGCACAGAACAGAAAAAAAAAGTTAAGAAAAATTAC
>JANAVB010033820.1:12707954-12727954 GCA_029216955.1 Iris pallida | reverse complement strand
CAACTTGAAACTTTAAGAGACTAAGTTTAAATAGTTTTAAGAACATATAAAAAAAATATATCATGATAATTTGTAAATGTACTTCAACAAAAAAATACTTTATGTCATTGGTTTGGTCCATATTTGGTTGATACAGAGGCATTGGTTTATTTGAGATGGATATGTTTAATAAAACTATAAGCATTGGATAATAATAAAGGAGGGCCGAACATCTAATGTTAAACTATGATATTTTAATATATTTTTTCTTCCAAAGAAGGTCCCGGAAGCTCATGGTTTAAAGTTTTTTTTTGTTTGTTTTAAATTAAACGAAATTGCTCTATGGCTAGCTTAGTACTAGCTCACTACTAGCAAATGCTGATATGGTGGAGAGAGGTAACAAAATTTACAGGTTTAGCTGGTTAATATTAACATTAATATTAAAATTAATATTATATTAGAATTAACATTAATATTAACTTTAACATTAACATTAAAATTAATATTAACATTAAATTAAAATTAGCATTAACATTAACATTAAAATTAATACTAAAATTAATATTAACTTCAAATTAACATGAATATTAATATTAATATTAACATTAATTAGCATTAATATTAATTTTAACATTAACATTAAAATTAATATTAACATTGAATTAAAATTAGCATTAGCATTAACATTAACATAACATTAACATTAACAATAAATTTTTAGGTAATTAATTTTTTGGGTTAAAACATGACATGTCAGCTGCCATGTCACTTTTCATGTCATATGTCACATAATGAGAGATGTCATCATCCAAAAATTTTGGGAGCCAATTAACATAAGAAATGTTTAATGAAATTTTCAAAAAGCTGTTGACCAGCTAAACCTGTAAACTTGGTTACCTCTCTCCGCCACATCAGCATTTGCTAGTAGTGAGCTAGTACTAAGCTAGCCATACAGCAAGATTGTAAGTTAAAAGAGAGGAAAAAATAGTGCATCCTAAAAGATAGGAAAATGTTACCGAAACTCATGGTTTTTTTTTGTTTGCTTAAGTTCAAAAGGAGGGAAAAATTAGTGCATCCTAAAGAATAGGAATATGTTTCGCTTTGATTTTTAAAGATAGTGCATCCTAAAAGATATTTTTATCCTAACATAAATTTTATTTCAAAACCAAGAATCTAAAAATTTTAATTTAATTTTAAGATGACTAAAATTTATTATCTAAAATTTAATTTAAACGTAATCTAAGGCAAGTTAGATAAAATTGTAACTTAATCTATGAAAGTAATTTTTTAATGCACAGTCAACATTCAATGAGCTATTTAATTGCAATTTAAATTTATATTTAATCTAATTTAAATTTAAATTAATCTAATCTACTTTATTATTTCATTTATTATCTAAAAATTATCTACTACTTAATCTATTACTTAAGATTCTGTTGGGTCAATTTTTTTGGTTTTATATTTATGTTTGGTTGAACGTTGTATTTTCTTCAGTTTCCAAAGTTTTCCAACATGACACAAATTTTTATATTGTTTGGAAACTTTTTTTAGTTGTGTTACGTAATAAAATTAAGGATTACATTTTTTATTCCAATCAAATCTATAATTTAAAATCTTATTTCATTCAAAGTTACTACTGTAAAGTAATTAAATCTACCATTTGAATTAATCGTATTTACAATTTAAAAGAGAACAATTTTTTTTAATCTATTCTAATTTAAGTCGATGTAATCTAAAATTATAAGTATATCTTCTTCTTAGAATTAAAAATAGAAAAAGAACTCTTAGATAAGAATGGATGAGAGGAAAAAATAGTTTATTTATAATATTTTTCTATTTTATTATAGTTTTATATTTCTGTTTGTTTAGACATTCTACAAAACTACTATGGTTGACCAATATACTCAAAA
Organism: Iris pallida; assembly: GCA_029216955.1. Lineage (NCBI taxonomy): Eukaryota > Viridiplantae > Streptophyta > Magnoliopsida > Asparagales > Iridaceae > Iris > Iris pallida. The sequence goes on along the minus strand of JANAVB010033820.1, from coordinate 12,726,065 downwards.
AAAGGACAACATATGCTACCAATTTTCATTCATTTTAAATATTAGTTGGAAGTACATTTCAAAGTACCAATGACTTAATATTCACAATTGTTCTATTACTACACACAAAAATATTTGACATATTTTTTAAGTTATACAACTTGATATTTGACATATTTTTGAGTTATACAACTTGAAGGGACATTTTTTGATCATGATACAGTTCTATTTTGATTCCTAAGTGGTAACATGCAACCAATTAAATAGTGACAATGCATGAAACAATTTGATCATGAATCGAGTTAGCATTATAATTAAAAAATGACACATTTTTATTGAAAAAGGTATATTAAATATTACATTTTTCATACCTTTTCGAGCTCTGTGATTCGTGCCACTATCTCATCTCTCATTTTTTTTCCTGTATATTTCATTTCCTCCGCTTCCTCCATTATGCACAAATAAATTTTACACACCAAAATATACGAAAAGTTGCAAAGAAGAAGAAAATAGGAAGTGAATAATTCACGAACCTCATACGAAAATGATGATATGTACGATTGAAGTTTTTAGGCGATAAATACGAACCTTGTCAGCATGGGGGACCTAATTTAGAAGAAATCGAAGAAGGATCATACGCCAAAAGTATTGCAAGTATTCCAAACTTTTTTTTTGCATGAACTACTATAAAATTGATTAGAAAAAAATAAAACAATTAGCATTTTCACTGACCGTACTTGAGAACTGTTTTGTTCGACACTGCAACCATTGCCAATAGAACTGCTTTCCCTGAAAGATAAAAGTTATAAAATTAAATTTTAATGTCTAAAGAAAAAGGAAGATAACTACGCTCCAGAAAAAAATAGATTGGAGAAGGAAGCTTTTTTTGTTAATCCGATGGTTATGAAAATGGAGAAAAAAAAAATTGGAGAAGAAAGCATTTTTTTAATCGGATGGTTATGAAAATAGAGAAAGGGAAAGAAATATGAGGTGTCTGGGAGTTATGAAAATAGCGGAAGAGAATATTTATGCGATAGATGTGCATCATAAAGTAGAATAGTAGGTTACGATAAATTTTAAATTTTAAATAAGTGAATATAATGACATTATTATCTTTAGAAAATATAATTTAACTACCTAGCTATCTATTAATCTATATCATCCAAATACCCCTGATATTTGAATTATATAATAGTATAAATGATTTTATTATCTTTAGACATGGCCCCCACCTCCTATATATGTACCCCCTCTTGAACAATAAAATCATCAACTATTTCTTTACATGGTATTAGAGCCAAAATTCTGAGAAAAAAAATTCTTTTTCCTTTCTTCTTCTTAAAAGGAAATTCCTTTTTGTCACTACAACTTTTTAGTACTAGGGATATTTTGGTCATTTGTGATTTATTGAAATTAATTTGAATTTTGATAATTAATAATGTGCTAATTAAAATGTTAGGCCTTAACCTAGCATTGTCCTAATCTAGATGTAAATCATGAACGTAGAGGCTTAGTTAGTAGAATTAAGAAAGTAATGCAAGCCCTAGAATATCTAGATATTATGTTAAGATAGATATTTTAGCTTGAAACCCTAGTTTACTTGGGCCTCTCCTAAGAGGGCTTGAATTATGCATGTAGAAGCCTACCCATTACCTAAATATCTACCCAAACCCTAGATAACCCCTTGTGACAGCCAAGGGCAGCCCCCTCCCCTATATAAACATCATGATAGCCCCCTTTGCCTCTTTTCATTGCCTCCTTAAACCCTAATTTGTGTTCTTTCCCAAAATCACCACTTTCTCCAAATCAACTCCAAATTGAGCCTAATCTTTTGCAACACACTTCCCTACTGTAGAAGAGGTCTATAGAGGCTAGCTAGCAAAGATTGAAGGCTCTTGGACCATAGCAAGTTGGTGAAGGATCTCATTTTAGGCTTTTATTGAGATTCCAACTCTCAATAGGTAATGGCTCTAAACTCATTGTTCTTCTGATTTTTCTTCATAGATGCATGCATCTAGGCACCATACACCTGTAGACCATGTTTGGTAGGATTTCGTGTCCATTTGATATGTGTATCGGAGGCGTATTGTAGTGTAGTGTAAGTGTTTGATAAAATGTCTCAATGAACTATTTGTTAATGTTTTTCAAAACTAATTTCACTTTTCTGTAGCCTATTATATGGGGATTTCATTCCTTGGACATTGAGCACATTTTTGTGTCCTTTTCGTGTCCAAATCGGATACGGGGACGCTACAAAGGCCATGACACATTCCCATGCTGCTCGACCCACTTATCTCTCTGCATAGGCCACGTGGACCCACCAAATTTGGTGTGGAGGTGGCGGCCATGTCTGTCATGCCCCTCCCCAAGATCGAGATTGATTCGTGTCATGTCAGACACGGAATCGTGCTCGCACGGGTTCGAGCCAGTCTGTGCACGCGCGACTTTGCATTTCTGATACGCACTTGACACGAGGACACGTGGTGACTTGGACATGATTCAGGGTGTCCATCACCAAGCCCTAGACCTACTCTATCTCTGTGCATGAAAACAAGACCTGGCATCGAGTGTGTTGTGTCCTAGAGGACACGACATGTTAGCACGAGCTGTGCTCAGTGCACTGCACTGATACACATTCTGACATGTGATTTGGACACTCTTTTGACATAGTTTTTGACAATGTTTGACACCCCTGACACACCCCCTCATGTTATATATATATTATATATATATATATATATATATATTATATATATATATATATATAAGCAGATGACCTTAGCCTAGTGGTTAAGAGAGATGCATGCGGCCCGAGTGGTCAGGAGTTCGAATCCCAGTGGGAGCGATTTCGGAAACAATTTACCTAGTTCCAAATATATATATATATATATCTATATATATATATATATATATATATATATATATATATATATATATATATATGTGTGTGTGTGTGTGTGTGTGTGTGTGTGTGTGTAGGTATCTATGTTGTATTACATATGTGTGTCTTATATATATATGTATACTGATTAGGTTCAGTTGGCCTTGAGTTGTTTTGTTGTGTTGAGTTGGTTTAGTTAGGTTTGTGTGGTGGGTTGGCTTGAGAAGTCTCAGTTAACCCTTAACCCCCTTTTGCTAAACCCCACTCTCACTCACACACACGCACTCTATATACATTTGTAACCTTCCCCCTTTCCCTCTTTCTATATGTGTATGTATATACATATGTATGCAACCTTAGCCCTTGTTTAACTCACACACACACACACACACACACACACACACACACATTTCCTTGACTAAACACTATGTTACCCTATCACAGCATACTCTCACATGTTAACTTGACAGTACACTATGCACACACATGTAATGTTACCCCTTCCTTTATATGACATATGTAAGTAATATTGTATATGTCATCTAGGTAAAGTGTATAAAGATATTGTATATATTGTATGTATGTTATGCATATATGTTAATAACTTAGTATACTTATATATATATATATAATATATATTATATATATATATATATATTATATATATATATATATATATATATATATATATGTATATATGGTATGTATTATATACGGTGTTTACCTATAGGCTATGTAGACTAGGCTAAATAATACCTTGGTATCCTAAGGTAACCTAGTTTGTGAGGTAACATAAGAAATGACCTAGAAATGGACTAGATAGACCTAAAATAATATTGTAGACTAGTGTTGACCAAACCCTAGACTAGTTGACTAGAGTTTGGCCTAGTTTGACTAGATTGTTGATCAGAGTTGACCAAGAGTTGACTTTGACCTAGAATGACCTAGAATCATGTAGAATATATTGTAAACTTTTTATTACATCTTGGATACATTGTAACCTGTGTTGCTCTAAATAGGACTTAGTTACTACTGTACGGATGTCACGATCCGCTCCCGAATAATCGGACACGAGTCGGACACGCCCAGCCTTCGTCGTTAGATACGACGAAGTAAGCTGTACCAAGCTAGGGAAATAACCAGATAAACATGAATGTGCACAATCACAGCATCTACAAAACTTCCCAGAATGATCTCCATAATCCACCGATCATAATATCATAAATGTACTAGAGACAACAAGAAGAAAACACTATAAACTCACAACATACAATATCTAGAGGAAGAGCTAAAACGATCTAAACCTGAAACCTCAAACTAAGTCATGTCTCCATCCTGCTCAGCTAAAATCCCGGGCTCTGGCCCATAAGGTAGAACAAAATCCTACAAGTACACCTGCAACATGTCCAATCAGGAGCAGAGCAAAGTACAATTCTAGATAATGAACAAGAATATCATGATATGAAAATGAGTACAAGAGAACATGAAATATAAATACAGGAAAAGAACATGAAGGTACAGGAATGTAAGTACAGGAAAATAAAGTACAAGAATGTAAACCATAAATCTGAAGTACAAGACATGACATGTGCACAATGTTTGAAATACAACTAGCCTATGTGACCGGCTGGGGTGAGTACAGGAACATATACATGAGTACATGAATATCGGTACGGCTTAGGACCCGCGTGCACGATGCGAGGCCTAAGCTATCTACATGAATATAGTAACCGAAGTTTGGTCACATAGCTAGTATATTTTCCCTCCCCGACACAAGTACAAGAACATGAAAGTACAGGAGAACGTGATATCGTGTCATAACGTATCACAGAAAAAGCACAGGATATGAATATAAATGCACAAGGCCATATAATGTACTTGCCTTGCTCCGGGAGATCGATAGGAAGACAATGAGCACTAGGTCCACCTGGATCAATTTGGAATTTTTTAATTAAAATCTAAATACTAGCTAATATTATTTGACCAGTATTAAATTATCATGTTTGCTATCCAAAATAATAATTAGTAAAACACAAGTTCATTTAGTAAACCCTTCACCAAGTTATCTATAAAATAGCTAACATATCTATTCTAATTTCGATTAGAAACAAATTTAGATGGTTTCTCTTATCAAAAAATATATAAATTTATCTAATAGAAGTTATTTTGCAAAATGTAGTATAGCTGTAACACCAGTTTTCCAGATGAGGGTAATTTTGAAATTTTGTAATTATAATTATAATTATTGATATTTATTTCACATTATATTTTTGGTGATTTTTAATCATTTTTAAACTATTTAAAAGCTGTTTTAAGTTAGACTTGTGATTTTGATGTGCTGCCATGAAACCCTAGTGACTGCATGACCTAGAGCCTAACCATGTCATTAGGATATTTAATTATCATTTTTAGCCTAGGGGTAATTTGGTCATTTTTGACTTATTTGAATTATTTGATTAATTTAATGAATTGGTGAATTCTAGTTGACTTTGACTTGTGACACCTAGTGGACTAGCCTAGAACCTAACCCTAGCCATGGTGACCCTAGTCTAGATTGAGTTAACTAATTTTAGTCATTAGAGATTAGTTTTAGAATGAGAGGATTAGTTTAAGTGGAATTATTTCATGGCTTGTGGTTTCATGAAATGACTTATGGCTTAATGATTTTATTGATCATGACTTGGCCCATGGCCCATAACTAGAAGCCCTAACCCTAACAAACCCTAAGTAACCAGCCACATAGGGATCCCCACCCTATATAAACACTTATTCATTAGGGCTTGCCTCTTTATTTTATTTCAACACATTGGAAAAGAGAGGTATTGTCCCCTTTCCAAAAATTCCCATAAATCCATTTTAATTCCTTTTTAATCCTAGTTTCTTGCATTAGAACCTAATAATCTCCTATTTTTGATTTTGGGGTTTAATCCAGCTTTGGGACAATTTGGGAGCATTTGGCTAGCAAGGAAGAATCCCCATTTGGAGCTTTTTTTGCAAATTGCACCTATAGGTAAAACCCTTTAAATTGTTATTATTTTGATTTCTTTGCATATTAGACTAGGTTTAGGTGTCCCCTAGCTGTACCTCGAATTTGGGTGGATTTTGTGTCCGTTTGGTGTCCGTATCGGACACGTGTCATAGGGTATGTTAGGTGTTCGACGAAATGCCTCTAAGGATTTTATTTTCGATTTTTGCTAAACTAATTACATGATTTTGAAGCCCTTGATATGTAGATTAATTATGTTGGACATGAGCACGTTTTAGAGCTGTGTCCGTGTCCAAAATGGACACGAACACGCTGCACGACACTGTGGTCGAGTGCCCTGCTGCTCGGGGTCGACACAGGACACGACACGACTCTAGTAGCTGATTTTTTGTGGACATGTGCCCTAGTGTTGACACGACCCTCACAAAATTTGGTCGGGTTTCGTTGAGTGATCAGTGAGAAAACTCACTCGCACTGGTCGAGCACAGCTTGTGCACGAGTGCACAGACCTCACTGACACGACCTTGTAACTTAGACACGACACAACTTGGACACTGGACCATGACACTGACACGTACCCCTATCCCTGGCGAGTGTCTGGACATGAGCACGATATGTCACGTGTCGTGTGTCATGCACACGACTCCGTGACACGCTTGCACGACACTTGATGTGCTCGTGTGTGTCTGTGTGTGCTCGAGGTGTCTGGACACTTCGTGTCTGATTTTGTGGACACAAAACCACTTGTAGGACACGTATGGATGTGCTAGATTAATTACCAACCTTCAACTTAGTATATTAACATGATTTGAGTTCGAAATTTACATTTCCCATTGATCACTAATACGTATACTGTTATCATAAATTTCTGAGGTTAAGTTCTGTATTTCAAACCAAAATTGATGTTTAATTTGCCATATTTTGATTCATACATATGTAATAGTTAATGCTAGGGTGGTTACATGTGAGATTGGTTTGGATTGGTTATAGAATGGGATTTCGAGTATGGAGTGGACTGTTAAAGTCATCTGATACACAATTTCCAGTTTGTAATTCTGAATTTAAATCCCTATGCAACTGATACACTGTTTCGATTGATTCTTGTACACCTCGTGTCCATTTGCATGGACACGAATACCCCCCCCAAGACACGTACTTATAGGAGGAACACTTGATCACACTGAAATTGGATTTAAATGGGATTTAGTTCGATTTAGCACTTTTCTTGTCACTTATTTTTTTTTACTGATACCTGAATTCGAATGGGGTTGTTTTGGGTTTTTGAGATTGATATATCCATTGATATTGGTGTTTTGATTTCCAGATAGGATTTGAATTGTTCATTTCAGTTTTGGGATTTATGGAGATTCGAATGGGGATTTTCATTTACTAGATTCAATGAAACCGAACAGTCTGATACTGATACTTAACCTGAACTTTTCATTCCTTTTTACAAACTGATTTTGAGTGTTTTTAGCCATGTTAAATTCATGAGCATATGTAATAACTACTGATAGTTGGTTTACATGATAGATTAGGTTCTTACACTAGAGTAATGGAATTGGAATGTGGGAATGGCATGTAGACTGCTAGTTCCTGTTTTTTTTTTCTTTCACTGTTTGAATATCTGAACCTTCACTTCTTTTTTAACTGTTATGATTGATGTTTAATTGCCCAAAAAATTGATTCCTACATATGTATTAGCTAACTCTAGTATGGATTTGCATGTTAGATTAGTTTGTTATCAAGTAAATGGGATTTTGGACTGCTAGATGAAGAGTCTACTGATACATTGTTAGTTCATTCTGAATTTTGTTCTATTTAACTGAAGTTGATGATTTAAATTCATATTGACACCTGAGAACATAGCCCTGTACACCATTGACACAAAACACCCTAGTAGCATAACTGTCATTGATTTTCATATTCCTGCAAACCTACTATTCACTGTCATGGAACACACACATTGCAAATCCTATCATCACCTTGACACACCTTCCCATGCACCATCACACAATTGTAGCACACATTACACATATTAAATTTCCTGAGAACTATGAAGCTGAGACACAAATCTGAACCTTGCATATATGCTCAGTTGTATATCCAGCCTTGACTTGAACAGGGATGTTGGGTTTCGAAATGTGTTTGGGGATGGAATGAAGGGACTGCCATTGCCAATGTTCCTAAGAACTGAATACTCCTATTTGTTCACTAATTTCTATTTGAGAATCAACCATGTTAGCACACTATCACCTGAGCTACACTCCACTGATTTCAGTTTTTCTATGCACACTCTAAGTCCCTGAGAACACATTGACAGTACACACACACACACACATTTCCACACAAGCTATAAAATCTGAAAACCCCCTCTCCTAAACTGTCATGATTAGTGGCTTGATATTTTGTTTGGTGTGTTATGTATATATACATATAGCTTTGTGTACTTTGAGATGCATATGTCTATGGATATAGGTTAACATATAGTTGTTATAGGATAATTGGCTTGGGTTAACCACAACATGCATTATATATATGGATATCTAGTATTGTTTCCTTGTTTGAGAGTTTATTGATGTGGATAAGTGTGATACCATGTATATATGTGATATGTATATATATGATATAGGCCTTGTGTGGTATACTAGGATATGTGATATGATATAGAGATTTTGACCCAAGTAGTCTAGTTGACCAATAGTCTAATATTGACCCCCTTTGACTAGATAGTTGACCAAACCCTAGATTGGACCTAGTTTGACCTAGACAGTTGACCAGATTTGACTAGAGTTGACTTTGACCTAGTTTGACCTAGACAGTTGACCAGGTTTGACTTAGAGTTGACTTTGACCTAATTTGACCTAGAATTCATGTAGATTGCATCGTAGACTTCATTTACCTTATTTTAAACATGTTATAACCTGTACTGCTCTGTTTAGGACATTGTGACTCCGGAGCAGACATCTGATATTACACTACTCTTTTCAGAGTAGCAGGCAAGTACATTCTCTGATAGTTCTTCCATTTACTTGTCGTTTACTATACTTCAGTTGTAGCTAGTTCTATTTGATTCTATATTACAAACACGATTTGATATTACTGGATCCATTTTATGCGACACTCACTTATTCGTGTCTGGCCTCTATTTCTGGAACCACCTACTGGAACCACCCTGGAATCATTTACTGGAACCATTCGTGTACTGGCTGGACTTATACCTATTTTAGTGTCGGGTTATGGATTCACTTGTACTTGCAGGGCGGGGAAATATTGGAATAGGCATGTGAACATACCCAAATACTGGAACCACTCCCTTGGAATTATACTGGAACGATAGCCATCCCACACTTGGCCGTGTGCGGTGTGCCGTATTACCTACAGCCGTTCATATGTCGATTCCGATATTTTAAAACACACTGTTAGAGTATAGGCTGGACTCACCCTGGGACCTTTGATCACCGACTGGACTCACCTTATACCGGACTCATCTTGTGCTGGAATCACCTGGTATTGGATTATATTGTCTGGACTCACACATGACTCTTTTATACTGTCTGGACTTATATCATGCTACTCTAGTTTAGTTAGATTATTTACAGTCTTCATTGTCATGTTTCTCTTCTTGTTTAGTTACTTTCCTTTCCTTGTACCTTAACTGTTCTCTATATCATTACCTGTATAAAACTGCCATGATTCATCAATATAACTGTCTATAACTGCTTTATAGTTCTCTGTCATTATTTGGGATTTTTGATGAGTTGTACTCGTTCCTGTCCTGACTGGACCTGTTGAAAATTTTACAGATGATTGCCCTGAGGACACATGCCCTACATATTATGGACCCGGAGACGGGATGACTACCTTTGGCCCCGACACTCAGGAGTGATCGGGATTTAGTTTAGTAGACTAGCATCTGTTTTTCATGTCGAACTTTTGTATTGATTTGAGACTTGTGTAGTATTTGAGATTGTTGAGAGTTGTTATTATTTTAGTAGTTGTCTTTCTATTCTTAGATAATTCTTCTGTGATTATCTTATCGTGCTTAGACTGTGATTGAGTTACAATATCTTATACTTGTCCTCCGTTCAGAGTTGATCAAGATGAGTACATTATAATTGCGTGAGTTGTTGGTTAGATAGTAACCTAGGACAGCGTTCTACCGCCGACACTACGGCGTAGGCTGGACGTTGTTACGTGCTCGTAACCTCACAGTGGGTGCGGGTCGTGACAATAGCTACCGCTAAATCATCAATAAAACTTATACTCCAAACCCAACCTTACTTGAATATAGCCCACACATCAATTCACCAATTATCCCAACTTGGCTAACCCTAGCTTGGCCTGCAACTTACCATTCCCTCCTTATTTGACTTGGCACAGTCAGCACCAAAACCCGTCAATTTATAACTCATCCTGCAAAATATGTAACCCACAACCAAAACTGACACTTAACAAAATCCCTCAACTATACACCCAACCAATCCTGGCAATATATGCAACTCAGAGTTTACAACATCCCACCATGACAATAAGTGTACTAGCAAGCCTCACCAACACACACACAAAGCTATCAGAACACAAATGAACATAACAGCTACTGGTATCTCAGAAATTAGGAACAAGTATGAGAATACTTACGCAGCTGACCCCCGGCTAAACCCAAGCAATTCATAAAACCAATTCAACAAAATAGACAAGAACTTATACAACCCAATTTAATCATAGCTTCAAAATGGCAAAGAATTATACAAGTATTGATAACCAAAAGTCAGAATAAATATATACAAATTTATTGTTTAACAAAAATAGAAATATACCATCTAACTAACACTAAACACCAAACTTAGAAGAACCAAATTCCTCCTGCACCAAATCTGAATTTCTAATTCCTCGCTACTGCTATATTGCAACTGATTCTCTACACCCGAAATTCAACACAGAACACACAACAAATGGATACGCACACTAGCATTGAACACACAAGGCCGGACACAACCCATTGCAGGATACGAACAAGGCTGTACACCTATGATACTGAACACGAACCATCTGCTGGACACATCTGTATGCCAGACACGAACATAACTCTTGTACATGATCCGAACGCCAATTAAGATCAAACACGAACGTACTCCGATACGAACACGACGCATGAAAGCAACATCACAATACTGGAATTACAACCAAACATCCAAATGTAAACTGAGTAAATAAGAGTCTTGAGTAGAAGTTACCTGGAGAAATTCGACTCGGGAATGACGGTCTGATCCAAAAGGTTGGACACAACCAAGACGTGGACACATCCCAAACAATCGAACTCAGTCACCTCATCCAGCCGTGATCGATAATCCTCCGCGTCATTGCATCAAGAACAGAGAATTTCAAATTAAACATCGAATCAAGAATTTAGAACTACCGATCCTCGATTCGATTGATAGATCCGATCCAATCAAGATCGGTCAAACCAGGAAATAGTCAAAGAAAGAGGAAGGATCAGGAAAACTCACCGCTCTATTGATCAATTCATCGCTTCTGCCGGAGGAAGATGAAGATCACCGGCGAAATTCCTGCATCGTCGGGAATGAACCTCCTCGCGTGGTCGTCGCCGAAGAGAGAGAAGTTGACGAGGAAACGAAAATCGCCGGACTCGTCACCGTGAATCGATCGGCCAGTCAATGCTGGCCACTGCTCATCAGGGGTACGACGCCTAGGCGCCCATCATCAGGGATCGTCAGGGAGGATGATCAACGAAGAATGATTACCTAGTAGAGGGCCACCCGATCGTTGCTGGAGGAGATCCCGCAGTCAACCGCTGCCGAGGCGATCATGTGCCGCCGCGGGAGGAAGAGACCATCGCGAATCTTTCGTGCGTCGGGGCTCGCCCCTAAGACTTGTCGAAAAGAGCTGGCCGAAAGAGAGTCGCGCCTAGCTGCCGACGTCGATTGCTGAGCCGGTGATCGCTATCTCCCATGGTTCCCCCAAAAATTAGGGTTAAGGCTTGGCTTGAAGGAAGAGGGAAGAAGAACTAGGGATTTCTTAATCCCATCCCAAATGGAAATGAGGAATGGCAGCAGAGAGTATTTGTACAGGAAATGAAAGGAAATAACAAGTATTTGCAAATAGACCCAAAATAATTTATTTATTGCATCTATTATCCAAAAGTTAGTTAAAGAAGTTGTTTATAGGTTGTTAGGAAAAGTGGAAATTATTAGGAGAATATTCTAAATTAATTTCTAGCCTTGATTAATTGATCATGAGTCCAAAATCTCTAGAGTCTTCCTCCTCACTATTCCTTCAATAATAATAAACTAAAACTCACTTTCCTATAACCCATAATCAAGTTATGCTAAAAATTAATCAGAAACTTAATATTCTCTAGGATAAATTGTGAATAATTTTTCCTAAACTTCTTAAAATCAGGAAAATACCATAATTTAATAATACGGGAAAGCGGGATTATAAATCTACCCCCTAGAAAAATTTCGTCCTTAAAATTTCAAGGAGTACGCTACGATACAGGAATGACACAAAGTTCAAAATTGATTAGACATGCACATAAATACGCTTATTGATTAGGTACGAAGATCACAACAATTCAAATGATTTAGCATGACAAAATAAATAGATCAAAGGGCACGATTGATAATGATCAAAAATTTGTCGGATACAAGGTGAGACGAACTTAGTCAAGGCCAAGTACGAAAATAACGTGATCTAACAATGATTAAGAATTAAATAGATACAATATGGGATAAGATTTTAATTACGACCTTGAAGCGTAAAACCATGAAGGCTCGGTCTTCTAAGCACGGTCAGACTCGAAAGTTTGCATAATTAGCTAGAACAAGATAAACAAGTCACGGTTGGATAGGCATGATTGAAGTGAAATTTAGACAAACACGATCGAAATATAAGGATATGAGAAAAATCGAGTAAACGGAGTCAAAATATAGCAAGATATATTTATATGAAAATCAATGACCCAACGATAAAATGCAAGGAGGGAATTGCAAGGGTTGATGTAAGAAAGCGCATGGAAACACCCAGGAGGTATTGGTGAAAGTGTAAGGATTTGCGATTCACGAAAAATCAATAATTATAGAAAAAGGGACATAGTTTCTATGGTATCCGGAAACATATAGATGTTTGAAATCACTTTACTTAGAATCCCTACCCCGCCAGGGTATACCTGTCTGCAGTGAACTTCGTCTCCGTGACTCAAATAATGATATGTTACCGAATATTCTATCCACTATATCCATTTTCCAATAATCATCAACGAAGCAACCCAAGAGATCATGATATGAAAAATTTAGGACAAAGTCTCCATAATACCCGAAACCTATGAATGTCTGAAATCACTTCAACTTAGAGCTCCTGCCCCACCAGTGCGCTGCTGGCTACAGTGAACTTTCAGTCTCCACAATCCAGATAACGGCTGCAATGCGTACAGCCACACCCTAGTAGGTCATCGAATAGTCTTTCAACTTTATCCATAGAAAAATTCAAGGAATCAAAATGATTTTCAATAGTCCAAGTCACGAAAATGGTGAGGTTACCTGACTGTTAGAATACAAGAATTTATTAGGTACTAAGAAGCAACAAGGGATCTAATCAAAGAATAGTAAGTACAAAAGGCAAATAAGGGGATTTTAAATCTCGGACAGGGAGCGAAGTTTCAAATAATAAACGGAATCTCAACTGATATCTGGAATGGTAACAAAATTCCGTATAGGGAACATAATCCGAATAAGTAACAAAGCCACGAAGGTTGCATAGAAGCAAGGTATCAGATAGAAGGCAAAGTCTCGAAATAAGGACCAAAATCCTTGTACATGAATCAATGTATAACAAAATCTTGAACGACAACGAAGTCTCGAACAATACCTCGAATGGAAAAGGAATTTCAACAGGAAACAAATTTAGATAGAAAATCAGACATCAACAAAGTCACAAATAGGATACAGAATCTTGAATAGAAATTTCGAATAAGAAACAAGTTTACGAAGAGTGAATGGAACTGTATCAATCAACGAATAGGATACAAGGTTTTGAATCGTGAATGTAACAAGCAAATTCTCGAATAAGGTCGAAACAAAATTGCGAATAGAGGTCAATCTCGAACAGAAAATAAGTCATGAATAGGAAATATAATTCATGTAGGAAACTAGTCAAAGTCTTAAAACAGAAAATAAAATCTTCAAACGATGTCTCGAATAGGGACTGAATCTCAAGCAAGCGTCAAGATAGGAGTGGAGGTCCAAACAATGTTTTGATTGGGAACAAGTTTCAAAATGAAATTTCGGATAGGAATAAAATCTCGAATAGCACATGGTTCAAATAGGAAATTTCAAATAAAAGCCAAAACAAAGCCATAAATAATTAATATGAAAGGATATCGAATAGTGATTTCAAATAATTATCGAATTTGGATCTGAAACAAGTTTGCCGAATAGAAAATAATATCTCGAAATAAGTTTCGAACATCAACCAATGTTTCAAAATAGAAAATAAGAGGTTTCAAGAAACGATCTAGGTGCTAAGAGAAATTTAAGGAAGACTGGATTGCGAATCACAATACATGGTTTTCTCCAACCATGCAAAAGAAGCCTTCTGCCTTCAGTTTATCTTCAGTGTTTCTCCGGGACTAGAATCTCTTCAACGTCTTCAGCTGTCCTGTCGTGGCTGTTCCTTGTGGTAGTGCTCCATATGGTTGCTGAATCTGAGTGGCGGGTCCCCTTTCTGTAGTCCTTGTGCTCCTCGTGCTCGTCCTTGGGCAGTATGATCAACGTCTCCGGGCAATTTTGACTTGATGGGCAGGCGATCCGTAAAACAAGCATAGCCTCGGTCTCTTGTGGCACTCGTCATAGTGGTGTCCTGAGCGGTGACAAAATTTGTAATGATCGTCGGTTGGATATGAATCTGAATCTCCTGCTGGGGCGGCTGAAGTGCCGGGACTGATAGAAATATACGGTGGCTGGTGTGCTAGCTGCTGAGATCTGATGCTCCTCGACTATTGTGATCCGTGACTTGCTAGCAATCCTTCATTCGGTGGGCAGAAGATCCACGAAACAGGCAAACTCCGAGTCTCTTACGGCACTCCTCGAATCGATGTCCTGGATGGCGGCAGAGAGCACAAATAAACATCATCTGAATCTGATGATGCGACTGAAGAGGCGCTGTCTGAGTGTGGCATCGCTTTGCGGATCCATAGTAGTTGCTATCCCCGTCATAAGTCTTCTTGTCTCTCATGGGATTCAGCTTCCCGTCTCGTTCTACTGTCTGTCCTACATTCTGGATCTCCTGGCTGGTGGCTCCAATCTCTAAAGAGTCGGGTCCTCAGAGACTTGGATGATCTTCAGTGGCTGCTCTCGATCTGCTCCTCGATGCAAGATGTGTGCTCAGTGTCGGGGAAGTCCAAGGGTCCGAGAGTCTGAAAATCAGAAGTCCTTCCTAGCTCGAAAAGTGCATCCACAAGTCTGCTTGAAAAAGTACGGCTTGCTCCTTCTGGGTGTCAAGGAACTCTTGAAATATCTCCATCAACTACGTACTACCCATGGGGATAGTAGGGCGATAGAAGGTAGTGGAAGCTCGAAACCCTCAAGTGTAGGTGGATCAATCGTTCCGGTGTCGTGTTCTTGAACTATCTGAAAAACAGAAAACTATTAAGATGTCCTAAACCTAAAAACATAAGTGTTTATATATCAATATACCCGATGTACCCAAATTTCTATGCTCTGATCAAGTTTTCCTAGCTTAAATCAAGTCCCCCAATAGTACTCTAGAGCCTAAGTACTATTAGGACAGACCTGCATGGGCCACCACTAAAAATATGTCACGACTCGGTCCAGAATAATCGGACACGAGTCGGACACGCCCAGCCTTCGTCGTTAGACACGACGAAGTAAGCTGTACCAAGCTAGGGAAATCTAACCAGATAAAGATGAATGTGCACAATCACAGCATCTACAAAACGTTCCCAGAATGATCTCCATAATCCACCGATCATAATATCATAAATGTACTAGAGACAACAAGAAGAAAACACTATGAACTCACAACATACAATATCTAGAGGAAGAGCTAAAATAATCTAAACCTGAAACCTCAAGCTAAGTCATGTCTCCATCCTGCTCAGCTAAAATCCCGGGCTCTGGCCCATAAGGTAGAACAATATCATGCAAGTACACCTGCAACATATCCAGTCAGGAGCAGAGCAAAGTATAATTCTAGGTAATGAACAAGAACATCATGATATAGAAATGAGTACAGGAGAACATGAAATATCCCAACTTGGCTAACCCTAGCTTGGCCTGCAACTTACCATTCCCTCATTACTTGACTTGGCACAGTCAGCACCAAAACCCATCAATTTATAACTCATCCTGCCAAATATGTAACCCACAACCAAAACTGACACTTACAAAATCCCTCAACTATACACCCAACCAATCCTGACAATATGCAACTTAGAGTTTACAACATCCCACCCTGACAATAAGTGTACTAGCAAGCCTCACCCACACACACAAAGCTATCCAGAAAACAAATGAATATAACAGCTACTGGTATCTCAGGAATTAGGAACAAGTATGAGAATACTTACGCAGCTGACCCCCGGCTAAACCCAAGCAATTCATAAAACTAATTCAACAAAATATAGACAAGAACTTATACAACCCAATTGAATCATAGCTTCAAAATGGCAAAGAATTATACAAGTATTGATAACCAAAAGTCAGAATAAATATATACAAATTCATTGTTTAACAAAAATAGAAATATACCATCTAACTAACACTAAACACCAAACTTAGAAGAACCAAATTCCTCCTGCACCAAATCTAATTTCCAATTCCTCGCTACTGCTATATTGCAATTGATTCTCTGCACCCACAGATTCAACACAGGACACACACCAAATGGATACGCACACTAGCATTGAACACACAAGGCCGGACACAACCCATTGCAGGATAAGAACAAGGCTGTACACCTATGATACTGAACATGAACCATCTGCTAGACACATCTGTATTTCAGACACGAACATAACTCTTGTACACGATCCGAACGCCAATTAAGATCAAACACGAACGTACTCCGATACGAACACGACGCATGAAAGCAATATCATAATACTGGAATTACAACCAAACATCCAAATGTAAACTAGTAAATAAAAGTCTTGAGTAGAAGTTACCTGAGTAAATAAAGTCTTGAGTAGAAGTTACCTGGTTGAAATTCGACTGAGTATATTAAAGCAACATCACAATACTGGAATAACGGTCTGATCCAAGAAATTGGACGATGATGAACCACCCCTATTCGGGCAGGATCCAACCCTATGGTCTGGTGCTCCACAAGCCAGGCACAATCCCTGCGCCCTGCGACATTCTGCCATCACATGGCCTGGCTTCCCACAATGAGAACATCCCACGGCGGAAGACTGCTTCTGCTTCTGCTGCTGAGGGTGCGTCGGAGTGGAATACTGAACCGACATCACTGAGGCCGCTCGCCTCGGAGCTCCAATGGTCAAAGCCCTGGCTGCCGGGCTGGTGCTGAAGACTGATTCATCTGGCCGTGAGATCTCTTCCGACCTCCGGCCCTATCCACAATCCTCTGGGAGGTATACTCATGCCTCCGGGCTGCTCTCAAGACTGCATCAAAAGTCTGATGCTCAAACTGCTCCACTGCCAACAAGATCTCCAGGTGAAGTCCTGCTGGAACCGCTGGGCTCGATCATATTCGGTTGCCACCAAGGTGGGAGCAAACCGACTGAGTCTAGAAAACTCGGCCGCATATCCATCGACCGTCCTGCCTCCTTGCTTCAGATTGGTGAACCTCGTCTGTAGATCGTACCGAGCTACAACATCAAAATACTTGGTCTGGAATCTCTCTCTGAATACCGCCCAAGCAATAGGTGCCACTAATCCAACGGCCTGAGCCGCCCACCAGCTACGGGCAGATCCAATAACTGTAGGCGCACCACGGCCACCTTCTCGTTCTTTAGGGTCCTGGCTGCTTCTAGAATCACTTCTGTGTCCTGAAGCCAAGCATCTGCGGTGATAGCGTCTTCACTACCGTCGAAGAAGGGAGGGTTCAAGCGTTGAAGCTGTTGGCCGCGCTATTACCCTGATGACCTCCTCTGGTCAAAGCGTCTGTTACTGCCTGGTGCAAGGCATCTCCTCTACGATCCTGAGAAGCTATCAAGGTCCTGATGAGTCCTACCAAAGTGCCATCATCAGGTTCTACAGGCTGA